>JAYESD010000011.1:86002957-86303473 GCA_036927565.1 Tuctoria greenei
TTCGAACTTGCTTTACACTTATGGAAATGTTGCTTAGTATTCATTTGCTAAGTTTTTTATGTGTTTTGGTTGATATGGATGATATCGTTTTTTCTATGTTATGCAACATGCTTATGTGAGGTGCTCACGTAAGATGTTGTAGTTTCAGAACTAACATGAGTCAAGTCGAGGACTTGTGCTCGAAAGTATTGGTTGTTTATTCATGTGCAGGTGTTGCTTTAGTTCAAGACATGGCTGGTGACGGGATCCATTGAACTAGTCTTAGGGAGAAGATGAGGTTCAACAACCAAGTTCGGGAGGAATTGTGGTTGAGTTGATCGGGAGGTCGCACAACATGTTTGAATCAAGAACAATGCATATGAAGGTATCATGGACGTCGTTGGAAGATGTTTGCACATGTGCAAGGAGTTCATGGACGTGGCTACATGGTTCCGAGGTGTGATGAAAAGATGTGGACATAAAGAATTGGTCGGAAAGGTCCAATCGACTAGGTTATGGACTCAGGCTGTGGCTGAGTCGTGTTTGACTCAAATATGGAAAGTTTTGAGTTGGTTATGATAGGATTTCGTGTGGGTCACGAATTTGAGTTGTTTTAGGAATGTGGGATACGTTCCTAAGGTGTTTGGAAGTCTGAAGATTGCTTCTATATGCGTATAGAAGAGTCCTAAGCAGTTATGGAAAGTTTCCATTCTTGATTTGAGTAGGATTAGAGTCCTAGTTGAGATTGGGTTGGCCTAAGGGCTGGTTATATAAGCAAGGGCGGCCAGAGCTCATAGTGCACGACTTTGGGGCTGTTCCTCTTGTGTTCTATTGAATAAAAATCATAGTTTAAAGGAACTTTTGTGCCTTGTTCGTCCGACTTGTTTCTGTCAAGTCTTTCTCATCGAGTTTCTGCACAGCAATACCATTCTTCGGTGGTTTTATCATAACTCAAGTTTTACAGATCCAATTGACGTGACTCTTTTTTGGTTGTCTTCAAAACTTGATTATATATCATCTTTCAAAATGTCACGGTCATTGGATTTGTGGTTTTCAATCTACACGAGTTTCTTTGCAGCGTTCCAGAACTATTTTTCTCGGGTAGGACAGATTGACCTTTGTTCGATCTTTCAATCGTAACTTGAGTTTCTCTCGACGGATTTCAGTGATTCTTGTTGTGTCGTCTTTGTGACTTGATTATCTATGATTTCTATTGTTTTTTTCACGGTGAAACACGTTTAGATTAGTCTCACACATGATTTCTTTAACAGATCATTTTTCTACCGAAGGGGTTGGGATTTAATTGTTTCCGCTGCGAAAGATTTTTTTTAAATCTACCATTTACCCCCCCCCCCCAGCTGGTAGCTTTTCATGTGCTCTTCGATCCTACAATTGGTATCAGAGCCACGGTGCTCTAATATTTGTGATTTGCACGTGTTTTTGACTAATCATCATGGAGAAATACTCCGCCAAACCTTGTGTGTTTAGTGGTATTGATTTTCAGGTTTAGAAGGCATGTATGGAAGCCTTCATCCAGGCGCAAGGCTTTGCCATATGGGAAAAAGTGTACAAGCATTATGAAGTGCCGTCAAATGATCAAGTTACGGCTGCGAACCTACGGTACATTGACAATAACAACAAGGTTCGGAACTTGATCATACGAGGATCTACTCAAAGCGACTTTGACCGTGTTGCACACCTCCGATCTGCATACGATGTGTGGGATGCACTTTGTGACTACCATGAAGGATCCAACACGATCAAGGAGGTAAGGCAAGACATGTTCAAAAAGGAATACATGCGCCTCGAGATGCAACCCAGTGAGTCTATTGATGATCTCTTTGCTCGCTTTAATAAAATTCTCAGCAACTTGTGTAGCGTCAATGTTAAATTTTCAGATGCTGAAAATGCTAGGAAATTACTAAGTGCATTAGACATGTCAATTTGGAAGATGAAGGTTACATCTATTCGTGAATCCACTTTCATGAGTACACTTACTTTAGATGTACTATATTCTAAATTGAAAACTCATAAAATTGACATAATCTCACGTAAGAACCCCAACAAGTCTCTTGCATTTGTTTCTCAATGTGATATGCCTAGCTCCGACCAATCTTCATCCTGTGATACACTTGCTTTACTGTCCTCTCTAATCCTTGAACAGATTGAGGAGTTTCCAGAGGAGGAGCTAGTACTTCTCTCTACTAGGTTCTCAAAAGCATTGCAAAATGTGAGAACTAGAAGGAGAGGAAGCTATGGACCTCAATGATGTTTCAAATGTGGTAAGATAGGACATTTTCGTTCAGATTTCCCTAACCTTTCAGGTCCTACTTCCCGGGATAAAAAGCAAACAAGGACGAAGCACTCCTCTCCAAATGATAAGAAGAAAAATAAGGGTTTTACAGGACATCAATTGGTGAGCACTTTTATCTCCGCACTTCAAGAACTTGGCTCAAGCAATGTAGACATTGGAAGTGACGAAGATGAAGATGATTCGGCAAACTTGTGCTTCATGACGGGCAAATCAAGATCAAGTATGGAGGATGCAGAACACAACAGTGACTATGAAGAGGTATGTCCTACTTGCAAAGAAATGTGTGATGCTATTTCTTGTGCCACTATTATAGTTAAGAAAAAGGACAAAAAGCTTAGGGATAGTGCTGCTAAAATTGAATCACTAGAATCTGAAATCAACCATTTAAAAACTTTGATTCCTAGTGATGATGCATGTCCCTCATGTGATTTAATATATGAACAATTGTCCTCATTAAGAAGTGTGCACACCTCCACACTCAATAAACTTGAGTTAGAAATTGAAAAGAATAGAGAGCTTGCTGTACTTAATGATAAAAACTTGAAAGATGCTAGCTGTTCTACATATGATTTGCATTGTTCTAGTTGTGATGATCTTGATAAGAAACTACAAGATGCTATGAATGAAATTTCTATATTGAACAATGCTTTACGTTCTCATGAAGTTAAATATTGCTCCAATTGCAAATTAAAAAGAAAAACTTCATGTGAAAATTTCCTTGATCTGTCCAATAAACTTGATGACATGCATAGGACATTAGATCGGTTTTGTAATGGGAATAAGAACCTAAATTTGCTGCTGAATTCTTCCAGGTCCTGCAATGATAAAACTGGTTTAGGTTTTGATTCTCATGCTCATGCTAATGCTCATCCATCTAAAATTGTAAACTCATTAGTAAGTGGTTTGATTCAAACAGTTCCTAAACAAAAAGAAGTGGTTTTCAAATCTGCAGAACTGTTGTCTCATTCGGTTTCAAATAAAAATGTTGCTTCCTCATTTAGACATGAACACAAAGTTAAATTTCATTGTACCTACTGTGGTAGAGATGGTCATGTCATAGATTTTTGTTATAGACTAGCTAAACAACAGAAAAAGGAAAGAATGATTGCTAGATCTCATAACTTTCATGCAAAATTTGCTGCAATTGCTAAACCGAATGATAGGAACATGAAATCTGCTGTAATGAGTCAAAAACATGCAAAGTTTGCTCCCAAATCTACTGTTTTTCGTGCTACACATGTAACATCTCGTAGGACAGTAGTTGGGTACAAAAATCCTCAAGCTTTGGCTCATAAACCTGCTGTTTTATCTCAACTTTCGCGTGTTATTCCTGCTGGACATCTTGTGACTCAGTACTAAATTCCTAAATGCCTTTTGACTAACCCCAGTATTGAGTCGTCAACGTATTGTGCTTCTATGTAGGTTACATGCTTGAGGAAGGAGAACATTTGGATTGTGGATTCAGGTTTCTCACGCCACATGACCGGTAACAAAGAATGGTTCTCCTCCCTCTCTTTTGTGTCACGTGTGGAGAATGTTACTTTTGCCGATAATTCTTCAACTCCTATAATTGCTAAGGGTTCAGTTAGAGTAAATAATCACTACACTTTGAAGGATGTGGCACTTGTTAAAAATTTGAAATACAACTTGCTTTCTGTTTCACAACTACTAGATGAAAATATGAAAATTATTTTCCCTAAAAATTGCTGCAAAGTTGTAAATTCAAATAGTGAGCTTATTTTTAACATGTCTCGGTTTGGAAGAGTTTTTAAACCTGATTTTGATATGTCTTCCTCTAAGCATAGGTGTCTAGTTGCTAATGATTCAAATGACTTATATTTTTGGCACCGTAGACTTGGTCACGTAGGCTTTGATCATCTAACGCGTGTTAGTGCTCTTGATTGCATACGTGGGTTGCCTAAGCTTAAAGGGGACAAATAAATTGTGTGCTCTTCTTGTAGACATGCTAAGATGGTTGCAGTTTCACATACTCTTCTCACAATGATCATGACAACTGAACCGGGTCAACTTTCGCACCTTGACACCGTAGGACCTTCACGCATTCAATCCTTTGGAGGTCCAGATCCATATCCGCAGGGGGGGAGCCTTTTCGTTGAAGATGAGGAAGAGGTGGAGCTGCTGCCCGAAAATTCAGCAGCTAATGATATTGTTCCAGCTCCTGATTTTGATTCACGGTCAGCACCGACGACCACCATTGCTGGTCCAGATCCTCCTCAAGTCGCAAGCTCATCGATTTGTGATGAACATGAAGAAGAAGCTTGTGAAGTGTCCACTCCCCTCCGGGTTCTCAAAAGTCATCCTCCACAACAAATTATTGGAATCTTGCACGAATGAGTCACATGGTCCAGGTTTTGCGATCCAAACTCTCATGCTCATTCTGCTTTTGTTGCTTCTTTTGAACCCAAAGATATATCACACGCACCCACTAGTGAATCTTGGATTATTGCCATGCAAGAAGAGTTAGAAAATTTTGAAAGAAATAATGTTTGGAAACTTGTACCTCCACCTCAAGGTCACACTTTAATTGGAAATAAATGGGTATTTAAAAATAAACAAAGTGAGGATGGGGTTGTGGTTAGGAATAAGGCTAGGTTGGTTGCTCAAGGTTTCACTCAAGTTGAAGGTCTAGATTTTGATGAAACTTTTGCTCCTGTTGCTAGCTTAGAAGCCATAAGAATTTTGTTAGCTTTTGCTGCATCTAAAGGTTTTAAGCTATATCAAATGGAAGTTAAAAGTGCTTTTCTTAATGGCTACATAGATGAGGAGGTTTATGTCAAACAACCACCGGGTTTTGAAAATCCAGATTTTTCTAATCATGTTTACAAACTGTCCAAAGGCTTGTACGGTCTCAAACAAGCCCCTAGTATCATGGTATGATAGGTTAAAAACATTCTTACTTGAAAAGGGGTTTACCATGGGCAAGGTTGATAAAACTCTTTTTGTGCTTAAGCATGGCAATGACTCATTATTCGTTCAAGTGTATGTGGATCATATTATCTTTGGTTGTGCTTCTCATGATCTTTTGTCCAAGTTTTCAACTATGATGAGTTCAGAATTTGAGATGAGTATGATGGGAGAACTCACGTACTTTTTGGGGCTGCAAATCAAGCAAACCAAGGAGGGTACCTTTGTGCATCAAATGAAGTATACAAAAGACCTCCTAAGGCATTTCAACATGGACAAAATCAAGCCTCTGGACACCAATGGGAACAGCAACAACACTTGAACTTGATGAAGATGGTGAACCCGTGGATCAAAAAGTATATAGAAGCATGATCGGATCACTTTTGTACCTCACGGCATCAATACCGGACATACAATTCAGCATATGTCTTTGTGCATGGTTTCAAGCCTCCCCACGTGTTTCACATCGTCAAGCCGTCAAAAGGATTCTCAGGTACTTACATGGAACTCAAGATATTGGCATTTTTCTTCCTTCTTCCTCAACCGTTACTTTGAAAGCTTTTGCCGATGCTGATTTTGGAGATTGTAGGATTGATAGGAAAAGTACTTCCGGTGCTTGTCATTTTCTTGGTAATTCACTAGTTGTTTGGTCCTCTCGAAAACAAAACTCAGTTGCACAATCCAGAGCCGAATCTGAATATGTAGTTGTTGCTAGTGCTTGCTCACAAATTCTTTGGATTGTTCAAACACTTAAGGACTATGGGGTTGATCTACATAGTGTTCCACTGTTTTTTGATAACACTAGTGCCATTTGCAATGCTAAAAACCCCGTGCAACATTCTAGAACTAAGCACATTGACATTAGGTATCACTTTCTCCGTGATAATGTTGAAAAAGAAAACATTGTGCTTCACCATGTAGATACTAAATAACAATTGGCTGACATTTTTACAAAACATTTGGATTTCAATCGTTTTTGTTACATTCGTAGTGAAATAGGGGTTATGCATCCTCATGGCTTAAATTGAGGGGGAGTTTTCAAACTTGAGAAGTCTATGTGTGAATCTAAAATTAAAATAATATGAGCATAGTATTTCATACATATATGACTTTGTGATTCCTTTTACATGCTAAAAGTTCTTACCACATTACTCATGATATACATTTTGTAGTATTTTCCATGTCTAGTAATTGGAATAATTACTTACACTAAATCTGGTCATGGTCAAACTTTCTTGCTGTTTTGAACTTATTGCATGCTCACAAGTGCTTTTAATCATAAATAATTAATCAAGTAATCAACTCACATGTTGAGTTTTTATGGTCAAATAAAAATGAGAAAACATCAAGAGAATATGCATGCATCGCACTTCTTCTTTTGAGATGGCTTATCATATGAACTTGGAAGAAGTTGTGTATGACTAAAACCATGTCCTTAAGCTTCTGATTGTCAAATGACATAGGCTTGGCTTGGTTGGTTAGAATAAGACTGATGCGCATATAATCCCTTGCAAATATCATATGATCAAATTTTGTGCTTTAAAAAATAATAAAATGCAGCGACAAGTGTAATGCTTTCAGGTCTTGAAATAGTAAAGTTTGTGAGATCATGACTTGCTTAAATTGAAAATTATATTTGATATCTAGCATGGCTTACACTACTTTATATATCTCATTGATGTGATAGTGTATGTCACTTGATAGTATGACTTGGATGAGCTTTGTTTTATATGTATATGTTATAATATGCTCATACCAATTAAAATTTGTCTTATAAACCTTGTTGAACACATTGTCAAAGGGGGAGAGATAATATGGTGAATTTTTAAAGATAAGTATGCAAAGGGGAGAAATTGATTACACATTGCACATATTCACAATTGTTTTTGGCACGATTCTTCTCAGGGGGAGAATTTCTTTTTCTCATTTTATTTTTGTTTTACAAAGGGGGAGAAATCATTTTCAAAACTTTTAATGTGAATAAGCCAATGTTTGGATCTTAAGTGGTGTTGCCAATACATTCATCAAGGGGGAGATTGTGAGACCTATGTGTGTTGAATACATTAGCTTTGATAATAAAAGTTTTGAATGCTGCCATAACATCTTTTTATCAAGGTCCGACTTGCTTTGTCAAGTTCCAACATGTTTTTGGGTAGCTCCGGTGAGCTTTGTCTTTAGCTCCGACATGTCTTTGTTAAGCTTTGATATGTTTTTTGCTAGGTTTGATTTATGTTGGTTAGCTCCGACATATTTTTCTAGCTCCAGCGCTAGGTTGTACTAGCTTTGGTAAGCTTCGGCTCTAGGTCCGACTAGCTTTGGAAAGCTCTGGTGCTAGGTTCTACTAGCTTTGGTAAGCTCCAGCTCAACATCCGATTGGCTTTGGCAAGGTCCGATGCTTGATCGCAGTGTTTCTGCTTTTATCTCGCAATGTTTCAAACTTGCTTTAGACTTAGAAAGGTTGCTTAGTATTCATTTGCTAAGTTTTTGATGCGTTTTGGTTGATATGGATGATATCGTTTTTCTATGTTTTGCAACATTCTTATGTGAGGTGCTCACGTAACATGTTGTAGTTTCGGAACTAACGTGAGTCAAGTCGAGGACATGTGCTCGAAAGTATTGGTTGTTTATTCATGTGCAGGTGTTGCTTGAGTTCAAGACATGGCTGGTGATGGGATCCATTGAACTAGTCTTAGGGAGAAGATGAGGTTCAGCAACCAAGTTCGGGAGGAATTGTGGTTGAGTTGATCGGGAGGTCGCGCAGCATGTTTGAATCAAGAACAATGCATATGAAGGTATTGTGGACGTCGTTGGAAGATGTTTTCACGTGTGCAAGGAGTGCATGGACGTGGCTACATGGTTCCGAGGCGTGATGAAGAGATGTAGACATAAAGAATTGTTCGGAAAGGTCCAACCGACTAGGTTATGGACTCAGATTGCGGCTGAGTCGTGTTTGACTCACATATGGAAAGTTTTGAGTTGGTTATGATAGGATTTCGTGTGGGTCACAAATTTGAGTTGTTTTAGGAATGTGGGACACATTTCTAAGGTGTTTGGAAGTATTAACGTTGCTTCTATCTACGTAAAGAAGAGTCCTAAGAAGTTATGGAAAGTTTCGATTCGTGATTTGAGTAGGATTAGAGTCCTAGTTGAGATTGGGTTGGCCTAAGGGCTGGTTATATAAGCAAGGGCGGCCAGAGCTCGTGGTGCACGACTTTGGGGCTGTTCCTCTTGTGTTCTATTGAATAAATATCGTAGTTTAAAGGAACGTTTGTGCCTTGTTCGTCCGACTTGTTTCTCTCAAGTCTTTCTCATCGAGTTTCTGCATAGAATACCTTTCTTCGGTGGTTTTATCATAACTCGAGTTTTACAGATCCAATTGACGTGATTCTTTTTCAGTTGTATTAAAAACTTGATTATCTATCATCTTTCAAAATTTCACGGTCATTGGATTTGTGGTTTTCGATCTACACGAGTTTCTTTGCAGCGTTCCAGAACTGTTTTTCTCGGGTAGGACAGATTGACCTTTGTTCGATCTTTCAATCGTAACTTGAGTTTCTCTTGACGGATTTGAGTGATTCTTGTTGTGTCGTCTTAGTGACTTGATTCTATAGGATTTATATCTCTTTTGTCACGTTGAAACACGTTTACATTAGTCTCACACATGATTTCTTTAACAGATCGTTTTTCTGCCGAAGGGGTTGGGATTTAAATTTTTCCGCTATGAAAGTTTTTTTAAATCTACCATTCGCCCCCCTCTGGTAGCTTTTCGTGTGCTCTTCGATCCTACAGCAACCAAAGTTTCAAAACAATTATAATTCAATACATCGTATTCTCCTAACTTCTTCAGTATTTACTACGTCACAGTGCAGTGAACAAGCGGTACTCAAATAACCGTGAGGGATGGTGATTGCAATCAGGACACACCCGAATAACAGGTCACGTACACCTGTGCCTAACAAGCGTGCCGTGCTCCTCACCACATCATACGCAGCCACCTTTCACAGTAGAACTCAAACGCCGAACCGGTCCCACCATCACGGGCATAAGGTTACCGCATGGAGCATGTCTATGCCCGCTGGTGAATTTACACCTTACTACCCTCAGCCCACCCCTATCAACAATGGTCTATACCTCGAAATCCAAGTTATCAAGTTACATCGGTTTCCTGAGTTTCATATGCCCAGTACGCATCTGGTACTGTTCAAACTTGTCCAGCAGGGCCGCACACGGATCGGTCCTCAATTGACAAAAGCAGGGCTACGCACGTGAGACCACGTCTTGCTGCATCCTACCTGCTGCTCGGTCTCAATTTCACATTTTTAAACCCTTCTTTCATTCAATTCCTCTCGTGTGATAAAATCCTATCTCGCGAGTACATTCCAACTACTCGACTTCTACCGGATTCCTATGAACATAAGCATAGCATTTTCTACTTGTCGGGCTGTAGACTTACCCAATACTCTATGGGATTTGTGGGTCATGCAAGCGGAGTAACAAGCACCTTAGCCCTAATGCACAAAATTAATCCTAGACATAGGTGATACAAATAGAAAATTTGAAATAGCCCTTAAATGCAAACCGGGGCTTGCCTGGTTGCGAGTCAGAGGGATAGTTAGCTTGTGGAAGTGGAGTCTCCAAGGCCTCCAAGTACTCGATCTCGGTCACTATATGATATGAAATATATAAAGTACATGAGTGATATTGAAACTATAAAAAGATCTTATAAACATTGACCAGGTATGTAAATGATTTTAATTGGCTTTGGGATTTTTACAGTGGACACTAGGTTCTATGAGGAAGATCTGGACCAATAAAAGGAGATGTTCAAGGAAGCTTGTTGTCTCCAAAATTCCAACAAATAAAAGGCTTCTCTGAATTTTGGTTTTAATTTTGGAGCTTTGTTGACGAGATCATGCAAGTTATCATTGCACCTACAAACATGGTACAAAGTTTATTTATTTGGGATCCTGGCTCGAGTGAATGTGCGCTCTTGTATGGACAAGATCAAGATGGCGCACTATGTTGTCCACCACCTTGGCCTCCTCCTTTCATGCATACAAGAAGATTTGATGGCGTTGCACATATGGACCCACATATGACAGAAGATGAACTTGAGTCGAGGATGACTCTTTCAAGAAGTGGAGGATGATGAGAACATCACTCCTATGGATATACACAACACTCCTTGAACATACAAGATGCAATCAATAGAATTCACACACAACAATTAATTTCAGAGGTGAGCTCGTTCTTATATATTTTTTATATATTTTTGAGAATATATTGCTACCTAATAATTTAATTGTAATTATGATAAATGGAGTGGTAGGTAGCAATCTATTCTCAAAAATATATAAGGAAATATATAAGAACGAGCTCACCTCTGAAATTAATTGTTGTGCGTGAATTCTATTGATTGCATCTTGTATGTTCAATGGAGTGTTGTGTATATCCATAGGAGTGATGCCCTCATAATCCTCCACTTCTTGAATTGGAGTCGTCCTCGACTCAATTTCATCTTCTCTCATGTGTGGGTCCATATGTGCAACGCCATCAAATCTTCTGTTATGCATGAAAGGAGGAGGCCAAGGTTGTGGACGACATAGTGCACCATCTTGATCTTGTCCAAACAAAAGCGCACATTCACTTGATCCAGGATCCCAAATAAATAAACTTTGTACCATTTTTGTAGGTGCAATGATAACATGCATGATCTCGTCAACATCGACAATGGGAGCAGTTCACAAGACTACTCCCGGTATCCTTACAATTATGAGCAACTTACCGCGAGCAACCATTATTTGTCTATTCCCAATGGCAAACCTCCTCAATTTGACAGAAATGATTAATCTATATGGAAGCATAATATGAAGAAGCACCTCATTTCCTTAAACCCTAGCTTGTGGCAAATTGTTATGATGGGTGTTCATCTTCCGAAGAATGAGAAAGACATCACTCCAGAGCAAGCTGATCTTCTACATCGCAATGCCCAAGCCATTGGAGTGATTACCTCCTCATTGACTCGAGAGGAGTTCAACCGCATTGAAGGGTTGGAGGTTGCCAAGGAGATATGGGATACCCTCAAGACGGCGCACAAAGGCAACCGCGTCATTAGGGAGGCAAAGATCTAGATGATCAAAGGAGAGCTTGGGAGATTCACCATCATGGAGGGTGAGTCTCCCCAAGACATGTATGACCGCCTCAAGACTCTCATCAACAAGAGTAGGTCATATGGAAGCACCCGATGGACCGACCACGAGGTGGTAAAGAGGATGATTCGAGCATTCATGCCTCGAAACGTCACTCTTTGCTCACTAATTCGTGAAAGTCCGCACTTCCACAAGATGACTCCTGAAGAAGTGCTAGGGAGGATCATCAACCATGAGATGATGGAGCAAGAAGCGATGTTATACAATGATCTACAAAGGCTTTCCTACTCCAATAAAAGGGATGTTGCATTCAAGGCAACGTCCTCAAGATCACAAGAAAAGGAAGAGAGTGATGAAGAGAGTCCCGACACTGATGAGGAAGAAGCTCTCTTCATCATTAACTTTAAGAGGATGTTTAGAAGAAGGATGGGGAGCTACCAAAATGAAAGAAAGAGCAAAGACAAGCCCCAGACAAGATCAAAGAGGGCTTTCTACAATTGTGGGGAGTATGGCCACTTCATTGTCGATTGTCCACATGAAGAAAACAAGAACAAGAAGGAGGGCAAGTCCAAAGAGAAGAAGTATTTCAAGAAGAAGAAGCAATCCGGACATGCCCACCCTGGAAAGGAGTGGGATTCAAATGAGGAATCCTCCTCCGATGAAGAAGAGAAGATAGCAACCATTGCTATGAAGAAGACAACTACAGAAAACAAGCTATTCCCCAACTTGGAGACTTCAAGGCCAACATGTCTTATGGACAAGGAGGGAAGAAATAAGGTTAAATGTAAATCCTCTTATTCAATTTCTTCTCATGATGATTTTGATAGTAGTAGTGAAAATGAACATATGCTTAAAGACATGAGTAAAAGTACTTTGAAAAGATTGATATTATTGACGGAGTAAATATTTGAGAAGGAAGATCTCATCAACCATCAAGAGGACATGCTCATCGAACAAAAGGAAATATGTCAAGAGGTTGAGGAGATCTTGGAGCTTGAAAATGAAAGAAGCAAGGCACTTGAGCGTGAACTCGCTTTGAGCAAGGAAACTTGCACAAACCTTGAGAACAATACAATTGTGCTCAAGGATGAACTTCTTAGTTTGACACAAGCCAACAAGATCCTTGAGACGCAAGTGAAGTCTCTCAAGGTCAATGAACCTTCTTCCTCTACAAGCTCACCTTCCACAAATATTAAATCTGAAGCATCTCAACCTTGTAAATGCTCAAACTTAATCATAAAGCTTAATGATGAGATCAAGTTGGCACAAACTAATCAAGCACCAAAGGGTGGCATCTTTGACAAGGAGAAGGTGGCATATGCACGTAGTGCATATACCAACACAAGACATCCTCTTGTCAAAGATGGTCTTGGTTATTCTAGGGAGATGAGAAAAAATGCCAAAACTTCCAAGAATGGCAAAGACTTGATTGTTTTTTGTCAAAGGAGGCTCATACAACAACAAAGGGAAGAACATTGCTATTTCACCCAAAATACCTAAGAAAGAACCTCATCAGTTGTTTCATGACTTTGATGCATCATATGTTTTATTGAGGAACAAGTTTGGAAAGGCCTATGCTAGGTATGTTGGGTCACACCGCAAGAGTCCCAAACCTTGTGTGTGGGTGCCCAAGTGCCTCTTGACTAACATCAAAGGACCCAACACCGCTTGGGTACCTAAAGCCAAGGCTTAAATCTTTCTTGTAGGCATACTCCTCCGGTGGAACCAAATGAGTTCTTGATAGCGGATACACTAATCATATGACCGGAGAGAGGAAGATGTTTGTGGAGTATGAGCTAAATGAAGATCCAAGTGAAGGAATCTATTTTGGGGACAATAACCAAGGAAAAATCCTTGGCACCGGTAAAATTGCTATATCCCCTAATCATACTCTTTCAAATGTTTTACATGTTGATTAACTTGATTATAACCTCTTGTCCATATCACAACTATGTGACAAAGGTTATAATTGTTTATTCACTAATGTGGGTGTGACCATCGCAAGCAGAAGCAATGACTCAATTGCCTTAAGGGTGTACTCAAGGGAAAGCTCTATCTTGTGGATTTCTATGCCGAAAAAGCCCAACTTGATACATGCTCAATTGCAAAAACTAACATGGGATAGTTGTGGCATAGAAGGCTAGCTCACGTTGGGATGAGGAATTTGCAAAAACTCCTTAAGGGCGAGCACATCAGTTGTTTATAGAATGTTGTGTTTGAAAAGGATAGGCCATGTAGCGCATGCCAAGCCAGAAAGCAAGTTGGAGCACCACATCCATCCAAGAACATTATGACAACATCAAGACCATTGGAGCTTCTACAAAGGGATCTCTTCGGTCCAATCGCCTACATTAGTATTGGTGGTAACAAATATGGTCTTGTTATTGTTGATGACTTTTCACGTTTCACTTGGGTACTCTTTTTGCATGACAAGAGCGAGACTCAAGGTGTTCTCAAGAGATACTTGAAGAGAACTCAAAATGAGTTCTCCTTGAGTATCAAGACCATAAGGAGTGACAACGGCACCGAATTCAAGAATACTCAAGTTGAAGAATTTTTGGATGAAGAAGGCATCAAGCATGAGTTCTCAGCCCCCTACTCCCCTCAACAAAATGGGGTGGCCGAGAGGAAGAATAGGACTCTAATTGAGATGTCAAGAACCATGCTTGATGAGTACAAGACGTCGGACCAGTTTTGGGAAGAGGCGGTCAACACCGCTTGCCATGCCATAAATCGGTTGTATATTCACCACATACTTAAGAACACGTCGTATGAGCTCCTAACCGGTAACAAGCCCAATATTTCTTACTTTCGTGGTTTTGGGAGCAAATGCTACATTCTCAACAAGAAGCCTAGGACCTCGAAGTTCGCTTCTAAGTCTGATGAAGGTTTCTTACTTGGTTATGACTCAAACACTTACGCTTATCATTTTAACAAATCCTCCGGAATTGATGAAGTAGCACGTGACGTAGTGTTTGATGAGACAAATGGCTCCCAAGTGGAGCAAGTTGATCGTCATGTGCTAGATCAAGAAGAAGCTCCACAAGTGGTGATAGGAAGGATGGCACTTGGAGATATACGACCACAAGAACAACCTCAAGATGCAAGTGACCATCCTACACATCAAGAAAGCTCCTCCTCAAGTTATCAAGATCAAGTTACCCAAGATGCGCTCCAAGAAGATGAAAATGGAGCCATAAATCAAGGGGGAGACAATGAGGATGAGGAAGTCCAAGATGATGAATCAAGACCTCAAGCGCCTCACCCAAGAGTGCATCAAAGCGTCCAACGGGACCATCCCATTGACAATATACTTGGAGACATCTCCAAGGGGGTAACTACTCGATCTCATGTTGCAAACTTTTGTGAAAATTACTCTTTTGTTTCTTCCTTGGAGCCCCACAAGGTTGAAGAAGCATTACGAGATCCGGATTGGGTGATGGCCATGCAAGAAGAGCTCAACAACTTTGAAAGAAATCAAGTATGGGAGCTTGTGAAGAGGCCTAATGCGAACGTTGTAGGCACCAAATGGGTGTTCTGCAACAAACAAGATGAACACGGGGTGGTTACAAGGAACAAGGCACGACTTGTGGCCAAAGGGTATTCACAAGTCGAAGGTTTGGATTTCGAAGAAACCTTTACTCCCATAGCTAGGCTTGAATCAATTTGTATATTACTTGCCTTTGCTCACCATGATTTTAAGCTATATCAAATGGATGTCAAGAGCGCATTCCTCAATGGTCCAATCAAAGAAGAGTGTATGTGGAGCAAACCCCTAGATTTGAAGATGAAGAATTCCCAAACCATGTGTACAAGTTGTGTAAGGGTATCTATGGACTCAAACAAGCTCCTAGAGCTTGGTATGAGTGCCTTAGAGATTTTCTAACTCAAAATGGTTTCAAAATTGGGAAGGCGGACTACACTTTGTTAACTAAGCATTTTAATGATGATTTGTTTTTTTGCCAAATATATGTCGATTACATTATATTTGGTTCTACTAACAAAGCTTTTTGTGATGAGTTTTCCAAGATAATGACCGAGAGATTTGAGATGTCCATGATGGGGGAATTGAAGTTCTTCCTAGGATTTCAAGTGAAGCAACTCAAGGAAGGCACATTTATTAGTCAAACTAAGTACACACAAGATATACTCAAGAAGTTTGACATGGACAAGACCAAACCCATCAAGACTCCTATGGCAACCAATGGGCATCTCGATCTCAATGAAGATGGTCCAAGTGTGGACCAAAGGTATATTGTTCCATGATAGGCTCATTGCTTTATTTATGTGCCTCTAGGCCCGATATCATGCTTAGTGTGTATATGTGTGCTAGATTTCAAGCTACCCCTAAGGTGTGTCATTTGACCGCCGTTAAGAGAATTCTTAGATATTTGGTTCACACACCAAGCCTAGGACTTTGGTACCCCAAAGGCTCTAAGTTTAACCTCATTGGATATTCCGATGCGGACTATGCGGGGTGCAAAGTTGATAGGAAGAGTACATCGGGAACTTGCCAATTCCTCAGTAGATCTCTAGTGTATTGGTCCTCAAAGAAACAAAACTCCATTGCTCTTTCCACAGCCGAAGTGGAGTATGTCGCCGCCGGAAGTTGTTGTGCACAACTTCTTTGGATGCGACAAACTTTTAAGGACTATGGCATAAACTTGCGCCATATCCCTCTCCTCTGTGACAATGAGAGTGCCATCAAAATAGCCCAGAATCCAGTTGAACACTCAAGGACCAAGCACATCGATATTCACCACCATTTCTTGAGAGATCACTCCATCAAAGGAGACATTGCAATTTCACTTGTGAGAACCGATAAACAATTGGTTGATATCTTTACCAAGCCCCTAGATGAGAAAAGATTTTGTGAACTTAGGAGTGAGCTAAATATCCTAGATTCTTGAAATGTGCCTTAAGTCTTGAACATCTGATTGTTATATTCAAAATCCACACATGCTTGCGAAAAACTCATCCTCCTCAATTTTTTCTACAAATTATTTTGAAATTATTGAATCCTTGTGAGTCATGGTCATAGTTTGATTGTTGATTGCTTACTGACCATGTTTACAAATATCTTTTGTGAAATCTAGTCCAATAGGATCAAATCTCCCCTGAAAACTCAATATATAAGAGTTTTCAGCCTTAGGACCAGACTAGTCCGCCCCTAGACCAGACTAGTCCGGTGGCTCAGAACTGTCCGGACCCAGTCTGATAGACAGACAAGTCCGGGTCGCTGACTAGACTACTCCGACCCTTGGGGACTTAACCTCCACAGTGAGCCCTCGACCTCTACACTTCCATTCAAACACCCTCTCTCCGAAAACCGCTCGAAAACCGTCCCCCAAACGGCGATTTTCGATTTCCACCAACAAAACTCGACTCCAATCCGTGGATTGAATCCCTAAGGTGCTTAGGAACCTTTCCCCAAGCATTGAAGGATGAGTCTTCATCCACATTTCATCGATTTGAAGAGGTATTCTTGACCTAACCCCAAAATCCTGGAAATTCAATTCTTTTGGGTCTATTGATAGAAACCTCCTCACAAATGTTGTTGTGCACATAATTGTGATCATGTACCTCCATTTTTGTGGTAGGATCTGTAGTTTTCACAAAATTTCTCTAGATTAGGATTCTTGATGTGTGAACCGGACTAGTCCGGCTTCAGGGCGGACAAGTCCGGTTAGGTACATACTAGTATGGCTCTAGGGCGGACAAGTCCTGATTACACAGGGAAAACCCTAACCTTGATCGATTCTGTGAATTCTACCACTTTATCTTGACTCCTTGGACTCATACACATTCCCTTGCTTCTTTTATCAGCAACCATGTCGGATAACGAGTATGTTCCACCTTCCGACTCCGAGGCCGAAGCGGAGAAGCAAGCTCTTTATCGCTCGAGGCAACGCGAGGATCAAGAAATGGTTGCTGCATACTTTGCATCAAAGAGAGCAAAGAAGACGCAGCAAGAAGCACACAACTCTACAACAGCCGAGGTAGTCCCAAGGAAAAAGAGACTTGTGACATTGGGGTATCAGGCCAAAGCCCAAGAGGCGAGGTCCTCCAAGGATAAGGGAAAGGCCCTGGTCGATGCTGCACCCAAAAAGAGGGTGATAGTGGCCAAGAAGGCTGCTAGCAAGGTTAAGAAGGGTGCCTCTCAACCCATAGGCCCTTGAGGATGTCTTCTCCTGCACGGAACCCAAACCGTGCAGCTGCCTTCGATGCTAACATCTTCAATGGCAAAGGGCTTAAGAAGGCACGCTAGCTAAGGAAGATCAATGTCTATCAGCGAGACAGGAGCACAATGGATCCCCGTTTCTGGTGTGACTTCCACTGTGACTATTACAGGACAGTCTACATGACCAAGCAGACTCCAGTCACCGATGCTCAGTGGATTGACTGGGACTATATGGCTCAAAAGGATCACGTGGCCTTCAATGCCGTGATTGAGGTCGTCGAGTGGCACGGTTTGAAGAAGTTCATGGCTTTCCAGTATGACTGGAATGTGGAAGTCATCACTCAGTTCTATTCCACTATCTACTTCCACATCGATGGGGACAGGAGGATTACCTGGATGACCCATAGAGAGCAATACTCCACCACCTACTGGGAGTTTGCTTAGCTGCTTGACCTAGAGGATCAACTGGACAATGAAGTCATTATCTCCAACTTGAGGCCAGTTGATCGCGATACCCTAGAGTACATGTATCCTAGCCATGTACCCTTTGAGGCGGGGCACATAAGGAACATCAAGCCCTTCTATAGTGTCCTCAACAGGGTGCTCAGGAAGACCATTGCCCCCAAGGATGGAGATGCGGGAATAATTCAAGGGAATTTGAGGCACTTGATGGTCCTCATTGATGGAGTTGTCAGCTTCAATGTGGTTGACTACATCTTCGACGACATCTTCAACTTCTCCAATACTCCCAACCGATCATGTGGATATGCTCCGTACATAATGTACATGATCGAGAAGATATCCGGACTCACCTTCAATAAAGACATAATTCACCGGAGGCTTTGACCTCAACTCCCTCCTCCAGAGCTGGCTGCTCCTAGGAGGAAGAATACGGATCCTCCCGCTTCTTCCTCTCGCTTTGTGCCATCTCCTCCGCCACCTCCGCCTTCATCACAATGTGGGAGTGGCTTTCTAAAGTGCTTCAAGTCCATTTTCTCTTCTTGCCGGAAGGCAAAAGTTCGACAACGTCGCATGGAGCGTCGCAAAGAGAAGTATCTCAAGGTGGTGTGCGACAAGTTGGACATTCCCATGTCACCCGCAGAGGAAAGTGATGGGGAGGTCACTCCATTCCCGGAGTTCACCTCTGAGGAGCTCGCTCAATTTGGTGAAGATGGTACTTCCACCGCGGCCCCGACCGATGATGATGATGCAAATGTTGATCTGGAGGCCACAGAGAGCGATAGCGGACGCCAAGGCGGAGATGATGATGACGACTCTGATGATGAGTAGACCTAAGGGTTGTTCCTCTCTTCTTTTCCTTTTTGGTGTCTTGATGCCAAAGGGGGAGAGATTTGTGGGTGGGGCACTTAGATAGGGGGAGAGATAGATTGAGTGGGAGAGTTTAATTGATCCAAGATTGGACTTATGTTTTTATGTTTAAAGATTAAATTGTTGTAAGACTTAATTTATATCAATTGTGACGTTATGCTTGAGTTACATGCTTGTCTTGAATATTTGTTGCTTTATAACAACCCATGAGCACATCACTTAGGCACCCCACTATAACATGTATATGTATGAAAACTCACTCAATCTCTCTTACTCATGATGCATACATTGAGGGGGAGTCAGTCATACAAATACACGTTATGAAAATTAATTATTATCCTTGTTGTTGAAGTCTTAATGTGTTGTCATTAATCACCAAAAAGGGGGAGATTGAAAGTGCATCTAGGCATCCCCGTGGGTTTTGGATGATTGATGACGAGAATTAAGAGGCTAAAGAGCTAAAGTGATCTTAAGCACAGGTACAATGATTGAAATGAGATGAAACCCTCCAAAAAGGAAAAGGATGCAATGGGCGTCAAAGGCTCAAGAGTGGAAATTAGGGCTTCTATGAAGTTGAGTTTATATGAGCCGTGTCATGTAAAAGGGTGGATGTATCATGTGCATTGAGATCATTCTAGAGGGCTCAAAGTGGTGGTTTAGTGAAACACCTAAGTGAGAATCCAAAAATGAGAGAAACCCTAGGAGCCTGGACTAGTCTGGGCCTCAGGGCCGGACTAGTCTGGCCAGGAAGACAAGTCCGTTTTGAGACGGACCAAACGTCTATGTAGTAAATCTGAGTGAATTTGGAGCTAAGTTCGAGAAGTCTGGATTTGTCCGTTTTCGGACAGACCAAAGCTCTCTGGAAAGTTCGGACTTGTTCGTTTGGGTACGGACCAGTCCATTTGAGACTTAGTGAGATCATTTGAGAGAAACACTAGTGGGTCGGACTAGTCCGCCCCCTGTGGCTGGACTAGTCCGTGCCAGTCCAATTGAGTCTGTTTTGGGATGGACTAAACCTTTCTGTCCTACTTCAGTATAGTCTGGTTTGGACCGTACTAGTTTGTTGTCTAATGACCATTTGAATTTGGAAATTTGGCGGGTAGCGTGACGATAGTCGCTCAGTGTGGCAGTTGTCGGGAACTGACCAGAGGTCAGTGGTCCCATAAGGCCGGACTAGTCTGGGTCCAGAGGCTGGACTAGTCTGCCCTTCTGCTGAGGTCGGCAGAAATGGCTAGGGACCCCTATAAAAAGGGGACCCCCGGCCTCATTTGAACAAGTCTTGAACCCTAGCGCCGCCACAAGCATCCTAGAGCCTCCAAAAGCCTTCTACTCGTCCTACTAACCCTCTAAGAGAAAATCTTGAAGAGATTAGGGTTTGGGGAGGAGAGTAAAGGAAGATCATCACGCTTTGGCTCTCGATTTGATCTCTTGCACATTGTGTTGTGTTTTGTGGCTTGTGAGTTGAGCTTCGTGTGCTCCTCATTGTATTGATTTTTGGGAGCCTCAACTTGTGAGTAGCCCCATCAAACTTGGTGATTACCCATTGATATAGTGGAAACCAAGCCGGCCATCGTGGTGGCTTGGTGAGAGAAGGGTCAAGTGAGACCCGGTCCTTGTGTGGACTTATCAACGTGGATGTTGGCTTCTTCGTGGAGCTGAACCACGGGATAAATCTTGTCTCACTTGTCTTTTACTTTTTGTGATCACTAGTATTGCTATTAGGGTTCTTATTGCTCATATTGCTCTTCACATTGATCATTGTTGAAAACTTGTGATCTAAGTGTCTTAACTTCACAATCTGAATTGTACTAGTTTACCACATATTGCTTATCTCTTTGGTGAACTGAAATTCCGCAAATAACTTGTAGAAACTAAGTTTTTAGGTTTTCACCTTGTGTTGAGCGGACTAGTCCATCCCTGTCCGGAAAAGTCTGGCCTCAGGAATTTAATCTCGTTCGATTAAGTCATTTCAGGTACTATTGCCTATTCACCCCCCCCCCCTCTAGGTGACTTTCAGAAATGGTGCGGGCGGAAGCTTCAGCTCTGACCCCCGTGCCTTCTCAAGTGGTGGCTAAGGTCACAATATCTCTCGCACCAGCTGTCGTGGATCTAGATCCCGAGTCGATGCCAAAGACTCCCATGGTATCTTCGGACCACATGGGAGACATACATGAAGATTCTCCAGTATCGGCAGCACCAACGATTGAAGCTTCTGCTCAGGACGTGGAGATGGTGGAAGCTCCGCATTGCAGACGGAGGTAACTGAGGCTCCGGTTGCTATGCCAGAGGTTGTTACTGAGCTAGCAGGTGAACCGGTGGTGCCAGAAGCTCCGACCCTTGAGCGAGAAGTCATTGATTCCCCGACAACCAAGTCGGTGATGCTTGAAGTTCCGGCCCTTGAGCCGGAAGTTGTTGAAGCTCCGACAACAGAGCCGGCGATGGTTGATGCTCCGGCAGCTGAGCCGGAGGTGGCTGATGTATCGACGCCTGAGCCGGTGGTGAAAGTGGCTTCGGGTGAAGCTTCAACGACCACCCCGAAGGTAATAGCTCCATAGGTGTCCATGCCCGAGCTTGAACACCATGAAGAAGCGGCAGCAGTCTCTCCACCCGTGGAGCCTGCAGTTAAAGACCCTGCAGCAGGACCTTCGGCGTCGGCCCCGGAGGTAGAAGTTCCCCCAGTGGGATCTTCATCGGCAGCTGCCGAAGAGCTCCCGGAGGGTGGCCCTAGTGCCGTAGAAGCTCAAGGAACCACGCTTGTGGCGTGGGACCCTATTTTTGTTCTTGAAGACCCTCTGGAGCTCACAGAGATGATCCCGACAGGTCCGGAGCCTATCCTTTTGCGTTGTCTATTGACAATACTTGCTCGAGCCTCCGACAGTTCCAACTCGCCTTCGACCACGATAGTAAGGTCCTCAAAGAAGAGTGCCACACCTTGAGACGTTGGCGCAACGGACTTCACTTCGAGACCAAGCTAGCGCAGACGAGGCTTGCAGACCAAAAGGAGTGTGTCGAGAAGGAAAAGGCCTGGTTGGAATATTGGGGCAAATTGCTGGAGGAGAAGGAGGCCGCCAACAGGGCCCTCGACGCTAATTCTCGGGAGATTCTCAAACAAGCCAAAGAAAGGAATGATGCTGCTGACGAACGTCAAGACAGCCTCAATGAATTAAATGAGATTCTCCTGAAGCGCCGAGCATACCTTGAAGCAAGGGAAGAGAAACTCCTGGAACAGTAGGAGGATGTTTTGAAAAGAGAAGAAGAGCTCGCCAAGAAGTTGACTCTGGCAGAGCAAAATTTGGTAGATCGCAGTAAAAAGCTTGATCTGCGGAGAAAGGAAGATGAGGAATAGTACTAGAAACTAGGGCAGGAGCTCTCAAAAAGAGAAGCTGATGTTGCCACCAGAGAAGAGAAAGTAAGAGGCAGGGAGAAGGACCTAGCCGAACGACGGAACCACATCCACCTCCGGGAGACGGAGCTAGCTGATCGCGAAAAGCAAGTTGCTGAGAGTATGCAGCAACATGCCAAAGTGGTCGAACGCCTCGCTCTGGAAGGTTTGGAGCTAGCGGCCGCCAGGAGGTCACCGGTGGAGCTGCGAGGCTCGTGGGCAACTGAATCTCTGCAGGTATTGGATTTTCTGGGGCATGCTGACAGAGCTTTGGTGCCTCTCGGTTTCGGTGCAGTACGTCCAAAGAACCCAACACCGGAGCTAGACCAGACGTTGGTGGTGCTTAACTCTGCTGGTAGCAAACTCGACGCGATGGGTGATGTCATCGCCGACCAGCTGGAGACGGAGGGAAAATCTTTGGCCAAGAATATCGTCGAGTATGTCTTGGCGTGTTACAAGAGCCGAGAGCCCCCAACTTTCTCTTGATCCAGTCTTCGAATGACTCATTGCGGAAGAGGAGGATGCCGCCAGGGCTAGCGTCCAAGAAGCTGCTGAGAAGGTTGCTTCATTTTTCCGCAGGACTTAGATCCTCTAGTAGCTAGGACCTTTTCCTTTTCCTTTTGCTATAACCCTGATTTTGTAATCAAGTACTTTGAATGAATGCAATCCACTGTTTCAGCAATGAATTCTATTTTGTTGTCCCTGTCTTCGATACATTATCCTTTATCTTGTTTTCCCCCTGGTAGACGTACACAATTTGATGAACATGTACCAGAAGGATTTGACGATGTGTTGATGACTTAGACACTTCAAAATTGTAACTTTTAGGTCCGAAGTTTATTTGCGACTTCTCCAGGGATCTTTTGTTGCATCGACGGCGGGCCCCCTAAGGTTGTCGTAGCTTGGTAGGTCCGACGACACCCATTATCAACGCGTAGAATGTCGATGGTAGGCCCCCTGGGGTTGTCGGTGCTTTGTAGGTCCAAAAGCACCACTATCAACACGTAGAACATCGACGACGGGCCCCCTGGGGATGTCGGAGCACGGTAGGTATGACGGCACCCACTGTTAATGCGTAGAACGTGGACAGCGGGCCCCCTGGGGTTGTCGAAGCTTGATAGGTCCGACGACACCCACCATCAATCGTAGAAATGTTGATGGCAATCCCCTCGGGTGGTTATGCCATCTTCACTTGAATTATACTTCACGTCGACGGCGGGCCCCCATAGGAGTTGTCGGAGCTTGTTAGCCCTGGCAGCGCCCACTTTCAACGTCTGAAACGTCGACGGTGGGCCCCCATGGAGGTTGTCAGTGCTTAGCTCCGGCATCGTCCACCATTTCCCTGAGTTTTCATTTTTCTTGTGCATCAAAGACAAGATAAAGAAAACTTTAAAATTCATCCTCTCATCTATAACTATTTTATGACTTACTGTTCTCATTTGAATTTTAGATCCGAAGAAAATCGATATGATGACAAGAAAATTGATGTAATCTTTTGCAGATCCAAATGCTTTCAGGACCCGCCCTATTGAGGCATGTTGGAATGTAGGTAGAGTGGCGTACTTAGGGTGCAGGACCAGACAAAGTTGATAGAACACTCCGTACTTGTGTTGGCTTGGCATTCAGGCTAGTAGACCATGCAGCAATGCTAAGACCCGAATAGACCACCAGTATAACTTGTACAACATATGAATATCTTGGACTAAAACTCAAACAGAATTGCACAACTTGTTATAGACAAGAAGAAGGATAAATAAAAGAGAATGAGCCTGTACAAAATTAATGCACGTGAAGTCTGCTGTTACACAACAATGTCTTTCATTATAGGTCCGGATTACAGGGGAGACAAGGACACACTAAGGGTACGGAACCATGCTAAGTGTGTTATACATCTTGTAGTGACCCAAGGCAGGTATCTACACTTTTAGTACTGTGACTGTTTCAAGTGTTGCATGAACTTTCCAGACCCTCCCAAAGAGGTCCAGATGTTCTCCCGGAGGACCTACCCGACTCTGTGTGTAGACTCTATAATTTACATTGCTTATAACTACAGACTCACCTCCGTAACGCTAAGTATAGAACTTAAGAAGGTGCTCAATGTTCCAAGGATTAGGAAGCGGGGTCCCATCCTCAATTGCCAAGCAAACGCATTCGGGACGAGATACTTTGATCACTCGGAAAGGACCTTCCCAGCTGGGGGAAAGTTTGTTAATCCCTTCACGAGTTAGTATTCTCCGCAGCACCAGATCACCTTCCTCGAGCTGTCGGTTACGCACATGCCTTTGATGATAGCGCCAGAGCGCTTGGCGATAACATGCATTCTGAACCGCTGCTTGGCACCTTCCCTCATCGACGAGGTCAAGGCCTTCATGCTGGAGCTGGTCCTGCAGCCTCGTCGAAGGTTCGGACCCGGAGTGACCCCATGGTGATCTCTGGAGGAATGACTGCTTCAGCTCCGTACACCAGGAAGAAGGGTGTCTCTCTGGTTGACCGGTTAGGTGTAGTCCTGCTTGCCCAAAGTGTGGACGGAAGCTCCTCGATCCAGTTGGATCCATGTTTTTTCAAGCGCTCATAAGTGCGCATCTTGAGTCCTTTAAATATTTTGGAGTTTGCTCTCTCAGCTTGGCCATTACTTTTCGGGTGAGCTATTGATGCGTAGCTGACTTGAATGTTGAGGTCTTCGCAATATTCTTGGAATGCAGCACTTGTAAATTGAGTTCCATTGTCAGTTATGACTTTGTTTGGAACTCCAAATCTGCATACGATTGACTTCAAGAACTTGATAGTTGATTGCTTGTTTATTGTCACAACTGGAGTTGCTTCCGGCCATTTGGTGAACTCGTCAATAGCGACATATAGGAACCTGTAACCTCCGACGGCTTTTGGGAAAGGTCCCAAATTGTCCATGCTCCACAAAGCAAATGGCCATGTAGGAGGAATCATTTGCAGTGACTGAGCTGGTGTGTGAATTTGTTTTGCGTGGAACTGGCACGCTTCACATTTTTTCACCAACTCCACTGTGTTTTGGAGTGTTGTAGGCCAGTAGAAGCCATGTTGAAAGGCTTTGCCGACCAGCGTGCGGGAAGACGCGTGATTCCCACACTCGCCTCTATGGATCTCCATGAGGAGCTCGCGGCCTTCTTCCCTTGCAATGCACTGCATTAGGACACCATTGGCACCGCGCGGTAGAGATCCCCTTCTACCAACGTGTATCTTTTAGCAATCTGACGATTCAGTCAGCGAATACACCGTCTTTAGGAAGGATGTTGTCTTTCAAGTAGCTTCGGATCTTCGAGATCCATGCATCGAAGCCATCTTGAGCTTCTAAGTCTTGCGTGCTAGGTTGCTCGGAGCTTCCTGCAACACCTACGACCCTTGGCGGACGCCATGGTAACAGGGCCACCGGGACTGCCAGCTTCGAGGTGCTGGTCTCGCCCCCTTCGCTCAGTTCGGCAGACTAAGTTGTTGGTCTTGACAACCTCTGCACAAAGATTCGGTCAGGAGCCAGAGCTCCAGTTGAGGCCTTCGTCGAGAGTTCGTCAGCTTCAACGTTATGGAGACGCTGAACATGATGGATATCCAGGACTTCGAAGTCCTTCTAAAGCCTCTAAACTTCAAGGAGATATGCGGCTAGTTGGGGGTTGTTGCAGCAACATTCACCTCTAACTTGCTTCATGATTAGCTGTGAATCACCCTTCACCAACAACTGCTTGACACCATAGGATAGTGCCACCTTGAGCTTGTAGATGAGAGCTCCATACTCCGCTATGTTGTTGGTCGCCTTGAAGTCAAGGTGAACCATATATTTGACCTTCTCCCTAGTCGGAGCAAGGAGAAGGATTCCAGCTCCGGCCTCCTGCTTCTGCACGGAGCCGTCGAAGTAGAGAGTCCAGTGAGGTTCAGTGAATACCGGGACCTTGGGTTCCGGCTTTTGCTCACTAGGACCCCCAGGGTTTGATGGAGAAGGAGTCCACTCCTCCACGAAGTCAGCCAAAGTCTAGCTCTTGATGGCTTGTCGCGGCACGAATTCAAGATCAAACTCAGCCAGCTCCACTGCCTACTTTGCGATGTTCCCAGTAGAATTAGGGTTATGCAATATAGCACGTAGTGGATAAGAAGTTACCACTGATATCTTGTGCGCTTGGAAATAATGAAGAAGCTTCCTTGAGGCAATAATAACTGCGTAAAGCAGCTTATGCATCTCAATGTATCGAGTCTTGGTGTCATGTAGTACTTTGCTGATGAAGTACACTGGGCACTGGGCGGTTCGAACCCTCTCAAAGGGAACTGGAGCTTCTTCTCCATCGACCCTGACCCTCCTGAAGGGGTCCAGACCTTCTTGTTCATCTATATGTACCCTCCCAGAGGGGTCTGGATCTTCTTAATGATCTTCCTAAACTTTTCCGGAAGTGTCTGGAACTTCTTCTTGATCAGTCGTTTGAACTCCCTCAGCTGGGAGAGGTTGATCTTCTAACATTTCGCCTTGAAGATCCATGCGTGGGTCTAGGACCCAGACTCGCCTTCAGGTAGCTCCGGACCATCCCGGAGGGGTCTGGGCTCCTGAACTGGATATGGCTCCAGTCTTTCCGCGACCAGGACCATGATGAAAACTTCTGTAGTTGCAGAAATGTAAATCAGTAGAGGCTCACTAGGATTTGAAGCTACCAAGATTGGTAGTGTGGTGAGGATCTGCTTGAGCTCTTGGAACGCCTTTTCCGCTTCTTCGGACCAATGGAATAGCCCAGACTTCCTCAAGAGCTTGAGGAAGGGAAGTGCCCGCTTTGCCAGCTTTGAGATGAACCGGCTGAGCGTAGCTAGACATCCAGTTAGCTTCTGGATGTCCTTGATGCGGGTTGGGGGCCACATAACTTCTATAGCCTTTATCTTCGCAGGGTTCGCCTCAATTCCTCAGTGAGTCACCAAGAAACCAAAGAGCTTCCCAGAGCTAACCCCGAAGACGCACTTGTCTGGGTTCATCTTGGTGCGCGTGATGCGCAACTTGTCAAAGACGGATTGCAAATTGTCAAGGAGTGACTCCTTGTTCTTGATCTTTACAACGATGTCATCGACATACACCTCCACCAAGTCTCTAATGAGTTCTCCAAAGCTTTTGTACATAGCTCGCACAAAGGTTGAAGCAGCATTTTTGAGACAGAAGGGCATGGCGGTATAACAGTACAACCCATCTACTGTAATGAAGGCAGTATGCTCTTCATCTTCCCTAGACATTTGGATTTGATGATATCCAGAGTATGCATCTAGGAAACACAATAGCTCACACCTAGAGGTGGAGTCCACTATATGATCTATTCTAAGTAGTGGAAATGGATCTTTTGGACATGCCTTATTTAAGGTGGTGTAATCGATACACATCTGAAGCTTCCTGCCAGACTTGATTACAACGACTGGGTTTGCCAGCCATTTTGGGTGATGAACATCCCGGATGAAACCAGCTTCGAGTAGCTTCTTGATCTTCTGTCGGATGAAGTTTTGCCGCTCGACTAATTGCTTCTAGGGCTTCAGTTGTACAGGCCGTGCGTCGGGATAAATCTTCAGATTGTGCCCAATCACCTCCCTAGGGATCCCAGGCATTTGTGATGGTTTCCAGACAATCACGTTAACATTTGCCCGGAAGAAAGTGATGAGCGTGAGTTCCTATTTGTTGTTCATACCTCCCAATATACGGGTGGTCTGAGTAGCATCGGAACCAATTTGGACGACTTTGACGGGTGCTCGGAGGCTGAGCTTGGCCTGGCTTCACACGTGGTGCAGAGGTTGAGCCTCGGTGACGAGTGCTCGAAGGTTGAGCAACTTGCTCTTTCCCGGATGCCTCCTCCTGCGCTGTTGCAAGCGCATGGAGTTCTTCTAGTGCAGTGATTCCTGCAGTGCGGTCCCCGTGGATGCGAAGAACGCCAGAGGGTGTTGGCATCTTCAACACCAGGTAGCCATAGTGAGTCGTAGCCATGAACCTGTACAAGGCAGGCCTGCCCAGGATGGCGTTAAAGGGTAAGCTGATCTGCGCAACGTCAAAGACCAGCTTCTCGGTCATGTATTTCTCCCGAGTTCCAAAGGTCACCAGGAGTGTGTCGGATCCGAGAGGGCTAATGGCCCTCGAACCTACGCCAGAGAAAGGGCGTGAGGGATGAAGGTCCGAAGGTCAGAGCTGGAGCTTGACGAAGGCTTCATAGCTCAGGAGGTTCAGCCCCGCACCTCCGTCCACCAAAACATGGTAGAGCTGGATATTGTTAATGGTGGGAGATACCATCAGTGGCAATTGGCCAGCTCCAATCATGTTCTGGGGGTAGTCCGTAGCATCGAAGGTGATGGGAGTGTCCATCAATTTCACCCTGGCGGTAGGAGCTGCAGCGGACATGTACCGCCGCATTGTCTTGAGGACACGTCGAGAAGTAATGTCCCAAGAACCACCGTAGATGGTGTTCATGGTCTTTTGACGCTCGTTGTCAGAGACATTAGAATTGTCGCCGATCGTGTTATACACAGCCTTCAGGACCTTCTTGGTATCTTGAAAGCCTAGCTCTGTTTCAGTCGGAGCTTCGTCAACTTTTTGCTTTCCTTCCCTCTGGCGGAAAGGAGCTTCTTCTCGGTGCTTGTTGTAGCGCTCAACAAGGTTTTGGACCTCTCTGCAGTCATCCATGCTGTGCTTGTCCGTCTTGTGAATCGGACACCACATTTTGGAGCTGCCACCGTCTTCCGATGAAGGTCGAGGTTGTTTTTGGGGCGTGGCCCCCTGCCACCCGGAGCTGCAGCAGCCGCAACAGCAGGTGCGCCAGCCGACAACTTTTTCTTGTCATTGGTCTTCTTCTTCTTCTTTCCACTATCGGAGGTAGTGGCCCCAGTATTCGAGGACTTTTTGATGGCCTCCGAAGCTGGTTTGGATTGCATCTCACGGCCCTCTGTAGCTCTGGCACATTTGTCAGCCAAACCGAAGAGCTCCGTGACGCTGGTGACTTCTTTTGTCACCAGCTTCTCCATCATCTTCTTGTCCCAGACACCCTATCTGAATGTGACAATCACAGAATCGTTCGAGATAGAAGGTATGGTATTGCGTACCTGAGAGAATAGTTGAATAAAGGATCGCAATGACTCTCCCGATTTTTACTGAACAGGAAAAGGGTCCAGCTCTGTGCCGGGTTGGGTATAGGAGCTCCCGAAATTGGTGGTGAAATGTTGGCATAGCTCCACCTAACTGTTAATGGAGTCAGGCGGAAGGCTCATGAACCAGGACCTGGCGGTCCCAATCAAAGCAATAGGGAAATAATTGGCCATCATGGCCACATAGTCCCCCGCTGGAAGTATAGCGGTGGAGTAGATTTGGAGGAATTTGGCGGGGTTGATAGTTCCGTCGAATTTATCCGGCAGATGAGGCCAGAACTTCTGGGGGCCAGCAGGCCATGCGTAGGTGCATGGCTAAGGCTGAACAGGTGCCCCCCACTCCCAAAGGAGGAGGATTATCGCGAGCCTCCCGCCTTTTGCAAGCGCGCTCGATGTGGACGCGGTCGTCCTACTATCAGTAACGACGGTCGAGCTCCGACCGCAGGTCATGTGTCGAAAGCCTTGACGTAGTGTGGGTGCAACATGCCCCGGAGGGCAGAGAAGTCACCTATTGGGACTGTGTTGTGAAGCTTGCGGACCAAGTCTTTCAGACAAGATCCGACGCTGTGAAGGTGCCTGCCCCAAAGGAGTAGGACCTTGATTATTGATGCCATTGGCTGCAGCTATAACCAGATGTTCAACATCAGCCCTCCACTGCTCCAGCGCACCCAGCGGTGCTCTTGGAGGTGGTGGATGTTGGAGCAGAGTACGCTCTACAACAAGCGCGTGCTCAGGATTATTGTTCGTCGATGCCGTGATCGATGAAAGTACTCCATCCTGTTGTCCAGCATTGTTTTCTAGAACTAATGGTGGTGATGGTGGTGCAACGCCCGCTGGGACAACAGCGCCCGCTGGTTGCTGCATATTGAAAGGATTCCCTCCGAAAGGATGCACAAGGTTGTTGCTGTTGGATTATCCTACAGCGGAGTTCACCATCTTTTGATCTCAGGCTCCCTTACCTGGCGCGCCAAATGTTGAAGCGTACAAACGACACTTCCCCCGGTACTACTAAATTGTAGCCCGCGGAGGTTCTTGTATCGGTTTGGGCGCGCGGAGATCTTAGACAAGATGATGACACAATGGATTTACGTGGTTCGAGCAACCTGAGGGTAATACCCTACTCCACGGGGTGTGTGTTGTTGTATTGAGGATTCACTGGTGCTTGTGTGCGTATCCGCTTAGTTGTCTTGTATCGTGCAGCACAATCCCTTTTATAGAGCAAGGGATGGCTGTTACATGAGTTGCCTGGCCCGACATGTGGCCCCGACGGTTATTACTGCTTAATAAACAATTAAGTGTGTTTAAGCACACTAATAGCGTGATAACGTGCTTTAATAATGGTGTTAAGGGTCTTCTGATTGTGCGCCATTAATATTGTATTAATGGCACATGATCAGGCCTTGAAACTGTAGCAATCACTGTCCCTTGAATGTTCGTGCCGTTGGAGATCCGTCAGTATTCCCGCTGATGTCGTAGGTCCGGAGGCTCAACACGTGGCAGATCTGGAACTTCCCCTCGCGGGGAAGTAGGTCCGGAGCCGCTACACACATGGTGGCACTAGAGCTTCCCTTTACTAGGGGTTAGGTCCGGGGTCACTGTACACGTATCAAGCACGGAACCCCCATATGTAGGGAGTTTAGCTTCGGTATTATATTACACGTGGTAGTGTCGGAGCTACCCATATCAAGTTGGCGGGTCCAGTGCCGGGTGACACGTGGGGCTTATGGAGGTCTTCAACTTCGACAGGTAGAACTCCCTTGCACTTCTTGCGGTATCATGGGGTACCCAGTACGCAGGGTACCGACATTACTCCTCAGAAGCTTCGAGCGGCATAGCAAGCCAGCACAATTGCACAAACAACCAAAACACCAATGGCCCAGAAGACCCTTCGTGAGTTTTTAGCTCCCTCTGCTAACAATGTGTCTGTTGGGCCCACTGTTAACACGGGAGACGTAAACGTAGAAATCAAGACTGGCCTTATCACTATGGTGCAAGCCAACCCATTTTGTGGGAAGGCTAACGAGGATGCAAGTGTTCGCCTGTAAGAGTACCTTGAGATCTGCAGCACTTTTAAGATCAAGGACGTATGTCCCGATGTTGTTCATCTTAGGTTGTCTCTGTTCTCTCTTCTTGGGAGAGCGAAACAGTGGTTTTATGTGAACCAAAGTGTTTTAGATACTTGGGAGAAGTGTTCTATGGCATTCCTCGCCAAGTTTTTCCCGTTGGGCAAGACCAATGCCCTACGTGAAAGAATTTCCAGCTTCCAGCAAGATGCCAAGAAATCTATTCCCGAGGCTTGGGAAAGGCTTCAGGAGTACATCCTAGCATGTCCCCACCATGGGATGGATGACTGGCTCATCATCCAAAACTTCTACAATGGGCTGATCCCTTCCGCCTGTGGCCATATTGATGCGGCTGATGGAGGTGCCTTATTCTCATTGACGGTGACCAAAGCCAAAAATTTGACTGAGAAGGTGGTGTCAAACATGGGTTGGAGCGATGAGTATCTCCAAACCCACCAGTGAGGCATGCACACCTTGAAGGAGGTGGACATGATGCTGCCAAATTGGACCTCCTTATAAAGAAGATTGATGGACAAGGCAATGGTGAGGTGTGTGGCAATGCCTATGCCTTATACTCTCACATCACTTGTGAAGTCTGTGGCAACACATCCATTTGGGCAATGACTGCCCAGAAACCTATGAGGATGCCTTATACATAGTGAATAATGGAAACAACAATGGCTATCGTCCAGGAGGTCAAGGTTGGGGCGAACCAAGCCCATTCTTTCAAGGAGAGTACAACAACAATGGCAACAATGGAAATAAACCCGACTTGAGAGAACTTGCCATTGGCCAGCTGAAGATCAATGAGGGTATATCCAAGAAGCTGTCGGCCAATGACAAGACCCTAGAGAGTATAAATGCCAAGATTGAAGGACTATCCTCAACCTTCAAGAATAAATTGAGTTTTAACAAGATGTTGGAAACTCAGTTGGCTCAACTGGCAGCTGTTGTTCCTCCAGAGGAGAATGGCAAGATGCCAGGACAGCCCGAACCCCCTGTGGAAAATGTGAACATGATTTCTCTACAATGAAGCCAACAGTGGATGAGCAATTCCACCACTTTGTTGAGATTATCCAGAAAATCCACATCAATGTGCCCTTGATTGACGCGATGCAAGTACCCACTTATGCTCGCTATCTCAAGGACATATTGAATAACGAGCGGCCACTGCCCACCACTGAGGTTGTCAAGCTTACGGAAGACTGCACCGCAGCCATCCTCAATAGGCTTCCAAAATAGAAGAAGGACCTTGCGTGTCCTACAATCTCATGCTCAATTGGGGCACACCACTTTAACAAGGCCCTTTGTGACCTTGGATCAACTGTGAGTGTGATGCTCAATGTGGTTTTCGACCAGCTGAACTTCACGGAACTTACTCCAACACCAATGCACCTCCAACTGGCTAATTCCTTAGTCCGTTATCCGGCGGGTATCGCTGAAGATGTCTCGGTGAAAATCCGGAACTACTTCATACCCGTGGATTTTGTGGTGCTCTACATGGAGGTCGAGAAGGATACGCCGCTCATTCTTGGGTGCCCGTTCATAAGCACCGCGAGGGATCGCATAGATGTGGGAGCTGGAGAAATCCACTTCCATGTCAATAGCAAGGAGGAGAAGTTTAACTTCCGCCCAAAGTTGGAGCAATGCTCCATAATCCGTATAAAGTATGGGCCAAATGTTAAACACATTCAAGAGGTCGAAATCACACCTCCAAAGGTGGACCCACTCATTGCATTCATGAGGAATTTGATCTATGCGGAAAACCTATCTTATCGTCCACACCGACACCCAAGAAAATGGAGAAGTCCGGGCCTCCCCAAAGGCCCAAGTCCACCAAGCCGCCAAAGAAGGTATGGCAGAAGAAGCAAGACAAGTCGTCCGAGCCCATCCCTCCGGACACGGATGTCAAGAAATAAAGAAGGAGGAATGTCCATCTCAACGGACGGTGGTGAGACCTAGCCAATAGGTTAAATTGGTAGTTATCCCTTTTATTTTTCTTTTCTCTTTATTTGATTTCCCCAATTTAGTTTGATTTTTCCCCAATGCATATTTGGTTTTCCTAGTAAGTTAAGAATCTTATATTCTCAACTATCATTTTATTCCTTTATTATTCACAAAAAAGAAAATTGTTGGGTTTTGAAAAAGGAGTTTTTATTTGGAAAACAATCTTTCCAAGCTGCAAAAGTGGTATTTCACCAATGTGCTAATTTCATAGCCGTTGGGGAGCCACCTGCCAAAAGGGGAAATAGGGGGGCCCACATATCAGGTCGGCCGACCCCCTGTTTAGCCGACATGGGGAAAGAGCCATTTTGGCTCTCTCTCCTCCAATGGCTACATTTGGTTCCCTAGTGATGTTGGGGATTGCACACTATAAATGGTGGCCATAGGGAGCTCTTCTCCTCACACTTCACCTCATTCATACCTCCCCAAAGTCACTCTTGCTCACATTGTTTTCTTTCTCTTCATTGAAGTACTCTTGATCAATTCCCAACTAAAAAAGATTTGCTTTTGTTTGCATTTGCAATTTGCTCTCAAGTTCTTCAAGGGAAAATTTGTCGGGGTTTTGCTTTAACAAACATCACCTCTTTCGAGTTTTTGACTTGTTGTGTTCTTGTTTGTTGTGGCCATTAAAGGGATGAAGAGGTTGTTTGGGAAGAGGAAGGAGGCTGCGAGCTCAAGCCATGGTGGAGACTCAAGTACACGCCCCTCTTCCGTTGCTACACCAAGTTCACGGAGGAGGTGTAGGAGAGGACACTCTCATGGGTGAGAAGAGCAACCCACACCAACTTCTTCATGACGACGACCTCGACATCCAAAGTGAAGTTGAAGATCAAGCACGCAAGCTCCTCCAAGATCATGAGTTTTCTCATATGAAAGCTTATGATCTGGATTTGATCTCCAAAATAGGTATGGATTCCGAAGTCTTTTCCATTTGGCATGCACTAGGATGGGAAAACTTTGATCACATAGAGGAGAAAATTTCACTTCTTCTCTCCATACAATTCCTTTGCACACTCAAAATATGATTTGATGGTATTACTTTTAGATTATTTCGAAAAGAATACAACATCCTATGGAAAGAATTAAGTGAAATCCTAGGCTTCCATAAACGTTGTTTGCTAGATTTAGACACTTTGCCTAAGTTTAACAAACAAAGTTTTTGGCAAGATTTAACTGGAGAGGTCAGATGTAGTGCACCTAGGAATAGCCACTTGCACAACCCTACTTTATGCTTCATGCATAGATGGGTGGCTATGACTATGTTCCCTAGAGGAGATGTAAGGATAATACATGATGATGAGGTGATAATTTTATTTGCCATGATTAAAAAGATAAAATTTGCTCTTATTATTTCCATGATGACACAATGGTTAGATTACATTCCAAGGGTAGGGCCAATTGATTGTACTTCATTGATTACCCGTATTGCTACTAGGGTAGGAGCACTAGAATATTCTTGATTTGAGTATATTGGAAATGAAAGAGAATTAATTGATGAAGATTATTTAGTGTAAGGACATACCCTTAAGCATGATCAAGATGGATCTTTGATATTTTATTATCTCGGCTTTGTCAATGAAATTCGGTTACCTAACCCGGATTATCAATTGTACAAATGTCGGATGCTAACCATTGACCTTCTTGCCATCGAGAAAGCTGGAAGAAGTAATGTCTCTGGCAGGGTAACTATAAGCCGTACAAGGAGAGCGGCTATGCCTCCGACAACCTCCATGGTCCATGAGTATGAAGAGGAAGAGAACCCAACGGGTGATGCACTCGGATGGACTCAACCTCCATCGTATCACCCCGAAGGTCCGTCTTGGCATGGATGGCTAGGTGTCGCATGGGAGCCACCCCAATCCACTTCAAGCTCTAGCAGCTTGCCTCCATCGTCCATGAGAAGATGTCATTCCTCTTCGGCTAGAAGTCATCATGACTATAGCCATGTAATGATGGATCTCACTAGACGTATGGAATAGCTTGAAGTGAGAACGAGTGACATCTACAACACTCTCCAAAGGCATGTCTAACGTACCCAAGACTGGCAAAAACACATGGATGCTCAATTCATCAACCTCAACACCACGCTACAACAACAACAAGTCGATCTTGTGGCATACTTCCGTCATCAAGGGTTCAACTCTCGACATGGAGGTGAGTGAAGAACAAGCTTGGGGGAGGACCACCACTTGAGGTAAATTGTATCAACACATTTCCATATTTATTTTCCATTAGACCATCATTCACCTTGCAAACAATAAAATAATAAATAATAATAAATTTTAGGATAGATTTGTTTTTCAATAAAATAGATGATGTGCGGTAAGAGTGGTTTGGAATTCACATAGATGAAATGATGAGTAGTTGCTCTGTTTTAATTTTTCCTAGGTCCCTAGTTTATAACTTACTACTCTCCAACATATTGCTCTCATTTGCTAAAATTATTTTGCCTTCATTTGGGAATTGTGGGTAGCAAAAGCTTAATCCATTCTAAGTTGTTGTGAGATATGATATAGTGATAGGGCTGCTATTCCTAGTTTGAAAGTGAAACTTAGATTTCCGGAGAAATTCTAAAAAGATTTAAGTTACTCTCATTTGATTGGAAATTCCTACCAAAGTCATATGATATATTACATTGATAGACCTTATGCATATGCTATTTGTATTCACATTGAGCTTTGTCAAAATAGTATAGTCCTATGTGAGATTTCTTTCATTACTTTTTTTTAATTCAAGACTTCACTTGCACATGCTATACTTCTACACTAGAAGTAAGAACAATTCCACCATACCATCATTCCACAATAAAAGAGAAACTCCATATAATTCATGCTTAGTACTCTCTCCAAAATTCATTGCATAAAAAGGGAGTAGAAGACATGGCTACAGGAAAAAAAAAGAAAATGCATGCTTACATCATAAGCATGAGAGAAAAAAAATAGCCATGTTTTATCCCTGCAAAATAAGAGAGTCCACTCAAAAAGGATTCATCTCAAGATCCACATCCACTCCATTCCATCACAGATGCACAAGTCTTGAATCAAATTGCTTTGAATTTATTTCTCCTAAGGCTTACTCTTTTGACTTAGCAATATTATGTGTTGTGAATCTGCCTACTATATTCTCTACCAACCTCCACAAACAAGCTTATGTAGAGTAGGATGAATTTAGGAAAATGCCTTGGTGAGGATATATTTCCACTACACACAAAGGAGAGACTTGAGAGAATCAAATTGAGATACTTAAAATCTAAATTGAACTCTCCAGAATTTGAGTGGAACTTGACTTCTAGAGTATGTGTGCTCCATTTGCTGTTCTATCTTTCAACCACCCATGAATAGGAGATGGCACAAGCCCCATAATGACTTAAGATGGCAGAAGTACCATGCCAATTTTTGCAATACTAGGTAGAGTATTTTGTTGTGCACATGGTAGTTTTGAAAAATAAACATAGTAGCAACTCCTGATCATCAACCTCAAATCTTGGCTTTGCTCGGGATGAGCAAAGGATAAGCTTGGGGGAGTTTGTTGACGACTGTTATATACCAATTTCACCTGTCAATATAGCTCAATTATGTGAAGGAAATATCATTTATTGCACACATCACCTTTCTATTTAACCTATTTCCACATGTCCTTGAAGAAAGTAGTGCATGCAGGGATTCTATGCATAATTGAAGTGAAACAAGGGGATGGATCCTATAAAATGTCATTCCAACCAACCAGGCGATGCCACATGGCACCACATGGATCAAATGGCCCACAAAAGGAAGTATCCGAGGCCATCCAATGGTATAGCACCCATATCATGGAACGGGACCCACCTGTGAGTCACCTGGAGGAAGAACTGCCCGTTCGGAGCCAGGACCAGGTCGGTCGACCCCCCTAGTCGGCCAACTAGGTCCTGGCACCAAACGCGGTCAAACACCACATGTTGGCTCCTCCCGGCTTGAAGAGGTCAAGGGTGACTGATTCGCGCTATTTGGGTGGTGGGAACCGACCCTTCTCCAAGCTATAAATAGGACCCCTCACCCCTCACTTCAACACACACCACTTGAGTAATTATCCATTGTATCCACTACTCTACATAGGTTTAGAAGAGTATAGGCTGTAGAGAGGAGAGTCTCTAGTCCATAGTCCAAGTAGGAGAGGAGTAGAAGGAGTCTCTCCCCAATTTCCAATTGGGAAAGGTATGTCTCCCATATTCCTATTTGTATATGTGACTTTATTCTTAATAAAGATGTTATCTTTAGTCTTCCATTGTTCATATACTTGGATGAAGCGTTTCTTGTTTGATTGGGGAGTGGTAGGAATAGTATTTATGATTATGCTATACCATTATCATTATATCATCATAAACACTATAAACCTCTATTGTAGTCTAATTAGCTATGATATGATTATGTTAACATGAATCACTTATGCTATGAGTTATGTTCAACGATGATTTAGTTCATTGCTTTAGGCTTGTGCCTAGGCTCTTAAGGTAATTACTTACTATGCTAGCATGGTGCTAGGATAGAGAGTAGCGTTGAATGTCTCGTATGCCCACGGATTGAAGAGGTAGTCAGTAGGTGGTGACAGCCCTATCTACTGTTTGTAATCTCCACGTTCGTCTATGCCACAGGCTCTTGGCGGGAGTCGTCCTAGTATTGCTTGGGGTAAACTCGTGCCCGATGTGTTAATCCACTTAGCATGAGAATTCGTAATTGACATGATCATTAGTAACTAATTTAGGATATGTATATGTACATTAGAAGCATTGTAGGAGTCACTACCTAGCTCTTAGCCTAGTCCCTCTTTACCATATTTATCCCCTTAGGATAGAATGCTCTTGTATGTGACACTACCTCAATTACCCTTTATCCATCCTAGCTAGAACCCTAACTAGGCCAACCTAGCCTCTCTACTTTATGATTGTTTTACTTCCATCTAGACTTCCTTTGGGAGAATATAAATGACACCCTTTGAAAATACTCTTAGAGGGGAAATGCTACATCGATAGTTTCCGTGCGCTTGTGGATTTACATGTATCATATAAAACCTACAACAGGCATTTTTGGCACCCCTGCTAGGGATGAATTGTTAGTAGTGCGTAGGAAATATCAACAGAAGGTTCCTTTTTTCGTATGAGCTAACTTTCATAGGCACTAACGGAGGAGTAGTCGTCGGAAGTTGGACATTGGCCTGTTGTTGAACCTATTGTTCAGTGGGTTGCCCTTTACTATCAGCTTGCTCTTGTAGTTCTTCAAGCTGTTATTCAACTGGCTACTCTTTACTATCAGATTGCTCTCGTACTGCTTCGAGTTGTTGTTCAACTGTTTTCTCTTGGTTATCTTTAATATCGTCATTGCTAGGACATATTAGGAGTGTATCTTTTTGAACTTTTGGCAAAGAAGACAGGGTTGCAGTCTTCCAAGCTGCGACGGGGATAGAAATCGGCTCATCGTCCAACACGATGTTGTGTCAGTGCCAAAGGATTACCTGGTTGATGGCCTGCCACAAAGTCATGATCCCCGCAGGAGTGATGTGGTCTATTTCATAATCTTCATAATAATTATCAATGATCTGAAGAACGTGCACCACATCATAATACAACGGAAGTGAATTGCCATTGAATACACGATTCGATTTTGCCATAGCAGTGGCAACCTATTTTGTTTTGTTCCCTGCTCCGCCGATTGGCACAAGAAGATGACAAGATGTGTTCTCAACGATATCATCAAATAGGAAACTTAAGGATTGACCCTGAGCCTAGCACGGAACCTACGCTGCTAGGATAGGCAGTTGGAGATAACAATTGCTTATTTGCCATGGGAACCATAATTGTTTGGATTCTCTAAGTTTATCCAATATTTGTTTAAGAGACGACTTGACCTTTTGTTCAATCGTATCTTCAAGTGTCTTCTTGAACTTCTCACATCTTCTATATAACTCTCTTTATCTTTTGGGAAAATCTCTTACCAGAACATCTGAGAAGAGATTGATCGAACCCGTCCACCGTGTTCAGGGTTGCCTAGGATAGCAGTAAGTTGGTCATTCTCCCTTGTCAGCTAGAAGAGAAACTTCTCTTGCTTTTCAATTACTTTTTTCATTTTTTTCTCTACTTGGTTCACATACACTACAGGAATCCCGACAATTTGCGACGGCCGAAGCCGTCGCAAATAAGCCAGATGCCATCGCAAATAAGCTATTTGCGACGGCTTTCCTAATTTGCGACGGCTTTCGGCCGTCGCAAATATGTCGTCGCAAATAAGCTTATTTGCGACGGCTAGGAGAGGCCGTCGCAAGTTGTTGCTGCGGGCTGGTGGGCCCCGCGATCTTATTTGCGATGGCCCAGCCGTCGCAATTAAAGCTTATTTGCGACGGCATAGCCGTCGCAATTAAGTTCCACTATTTGAGACGGCCGGGCCGTCGCAAATAAGTTCAGAGGGCAGGGCCCACGTGTCCTCCTCCGGGACCCACGATCTTATTTGTGACGGCCAGGCCGTCGCAATTAATTCTTATTTGCGACGGCCAGGCCGTCGCAAATAACTGTGGTTTAATTGCGACGGCTTGTACCCTTATTTGCGACGGTACTGTATAAAAAGCCGTCGCAAATAAGGTTTTTTATTTTTTTTAAAATCAGAAAACACTACCCGGCTCGATGGCCAGAATCACAACAAACACAATATAGACAATATACACAGTATATACACAGCATACACAAACATCATCACAATCACAAACTAAAATTCCGATACATCTCACATCGTCATCAACAAAGTAAATAAAAGGGCTCACTCGCCCATCTAACCTCCGAAGCCACCTCCGAAGTCGAAGTCGTCGTCGTCGCGCCTCAATCCAGGCGGCGGTAGCGAAGGCGACGGCGTTTGTGCAGCCGTCGCGGATCCCTGCAATTAATAAAACTTAGAGTTAGAATATAAATGCATCAACATCTCTCTCCCTCCCTCTCCCTCTATCTTCATCTAGATCACCCTCTCTTCCTCTCTCTTTTCATTTCTCTCTTTGTCTCTCACTCTATCTTTCTTGCTCACTCTATCTCTCTATTGCTATCCTTTTCCTTCTATCTTCCTCCCTCTATCTCCATCTACATCTCCCTCCCTCTATCTTCCCCTCTCTCTATCTCCATCTACATCTTACTCTCTCTTCATTCCCATCCTACTCTATCTATCTTTCACTCTTTCTTCTGTCTCCCTTTCTTCTATCTCTTTCTTTCTTCTATCTCAATCATTTTCTTCTATCTAACTATCTGTCTCTTTCATCTATCTCAATCTTATTACGCTGGAGAAGAAGGATTACATAGAGACTTACCTGACCTGCTGAAGAAGGATCGCCTGGGAGGACCGGTGGTAGTACCGGTAGCTGGATTCCCAGACCCTGCGCCCGAGCGATGGCCTGTCATTGCAAACATTAAATGCTACCTATTAGTAAGTCATTTAAGCTGAATTAATGAGAATTTTAATTTTTAGATTGTTACCTCCATTGCTTCCCGCATCTGCGCCAACGCTGCTGCCTGGGTTTGGATCGTGGCCTCCATCGCCCTCCTTTCCTCACATGTCGCCTTTCATTTTCTTCTACAGTTTCTCGGAGGGACTGCATCTCAATGTCCCTCTGCGAGCGGCGACCTCCCGTACCCGAAGCCTGCGTGGAGCTGCCTCTCGCAGGTCTACCCGCCCTCGAGTCGACAACTCCGTCGAATATGGTGAGCCTATAAAAAAGAGAGTCAGTAATATGAAATTAAAATATCTTGAATACTTTGAATTGAAAACGATAAAATGACTTGCAAACTCACCTTCCGTGTGCTTTTCCACCACCGGTTGCATACGCGGCTTGAGGATCGATCGGTTGACGTTCCCAATCCAAATCCTCGCCGTGTATCTTCCTAGCCTCCTGCCCGTACTTAGCCTGCAAAACAATAAAATCGTGTAAGTTCAACAATCTATATAGTTATATGTAATATGAATGGTTTCTAAACTTACCAACCGCTCGGCTGCAGCCTGACTGCACCCCGTCGGCTGAGAAGGGTCCCTGTGACCTCTCTTCCAAACCTCAGCAGGGGTGGGCGGCACCCCCGTCTCGCGCTCCTGTCAATACGTGTTAGTACGAACAATATATTATTAATATATAAACATAAGTTACACACACTTACCATGCGTTTAGCTAAACGCAAGTGGTTATCTTGCCCGTGTCTGCTCTTCCCCTCCACCCCTCTGCAGTCTCCAGCCTTCCCGGACTTAGCTTTAAACTCGTCGCTAGCCCAGTAGCGACAAAGGGCCCGAAATGCATCGTTCCGACCCTGCAACCAGCTCACGTGGCCCTGCACATAGTTGAAAGTCGTTAAAAGTACCATCGAGGACATTATCAGAAAAAAATACTTACTACACTCCACGTACCTGCGCGTACTCCTCCTCCGTAAGGTGCCTCTCGCTCTCTTGCCGGAAGTGTAACACGTGCTGCTGGTTCGCCTTCAAGTGCTCATTAATAATTTGAACACTGGCGTTCGACAAAGCTTGTCGAAGCGCCTTTGCAGCGTTGAAGTGAAACACTCGCCTCGCATCCTCAAACATGCGATGGTCGTCCGGGTCCTCTAAAGTATATCTTGCCTGCGATAAAGAATATATTGAAGAGATGTGCACTAAAAGAGTTTAATAGTTGTAACTTAGAAACTTTTTTACATACTTACCATAAAATCGGCCCATACGGCCTCCTGAAGGTTGCCGTGCTCCTGGTGATGGACGCGTGCGTAGTCCTCCCACGAAAGAGCAGGCACTCCGTCGATGACCCCGGGATAGTGCAAACGCACTATGGACCCGAGGACACCGTTCACCGGTCTCTGGTGTTTCTCACCGGTGAAAGACAAGTCGTCCCAACTCCTGTAAGATATTTATTCATTCATTCATTACTTAAGTAATCAAAAGAAACTAAAATTGAAAACTATAATTTTTATTACCTGTCTCCGACTGGACGAATCACGATCCTCTGTGAAGGGACCGCGGGAGGACTGACAAAGTGAGTCCTCCTCATCCTCCGCGTCTGCTGGGGCGCCACGTCAGGTGACCCAGACGGCTCCTCACCAGCCGAGTCAAAGGCCTCAGGAACAAAGTCATCGCCAGCCGGGAGCTGGCTGGCCGAGGGCTGACTCGCCGAGGGCTGCCTCGCCGAGTGCTTGCTGGCCGAGGGCTGCCTCGCCGAAGGCTGGCTCACCGAAGGCGCCGCAGCCTCTGAGTCAGCCGGTGAGGACTACAACATTCAAATGATTCATAAGTAAGTTTAATGTGAATTTGAATTTAAAGAATTTGTCAAAAACGAGTGACATTTACCTGTGACGAAGCTCTAGAGCTGGTCTGAACGTGCCCCAGCAGCTGAGAGCGTCTGCTGCCAGTCGACGAGGCACCAACGAAAGCGTCCTCAGGTCTAGAGGGGTAGAACCCCCTCGTCGGCGGCACCTTCTTACCCTTCTTTGACGCCATCCTATTGTAATTAGATAATTAGTAAATAGGCAAATAAAATATATAAAATTCATGTTACTATCTTCAAGAAAACATTACTTGTAGTCACTTTCAAAATTCATCAACATCATTGTCATGTGCCTGTGCCCTACTCCTTAAACCAGTCCAACGATCTTCCATCGTGGCCTGTTCTAATTTTCGTTTTCGCGTATCATCTGCCTCTACATCTTCAACGTCTTCAACATCTCCAACTAATTGATCGAGTCCTGCACCAAGCTCGACGATAAAAGTGTCTGGCAACTCTTCTTCTTGGTACACTTCTTCAACGTCTTCGCTATCATGGTAACCATCATCCCCAGGAGTATATAGCCGCTCACGAGGATTCACCTTACATACCACCCACCAAGCACTGAGCTTCGTGCATGGATAAGGTAGATAATACACTTGTTCAACTTGATGCGCAAGAACAAATGTATCGTAACCCCGTAGTCGGTCCTTATGTTTCACTTCCACCATTCCAAATTGGTTTTCTCGAGTTCCATGAGTACGATCAAACCAGTCACAGTCAAAGAAGACAACTCGAAGGGTCTTATTTCCAGTAAAAGTAAATTCAAGGATTTTGTTAATGATACCATAATAATCGGTTAAATTCCCTTGAGTGTCCATTGCTCTCGTCAGAACACCGGAATTTGATGTTGCCGCAAGAGGACGATGAGCTTCAAAATGAGTTGTACGGAATCGGAAGCCATTTACGTCATATCGACCATAGCTTCTAACATTCACCAATCCATAAGATAGCTGCCGCAAATCTTCATGGACACTGTGAGTCCGACACTGTTATAAAAGACGAGAGAATATTACATAATACTTCTTTAATAATAGTAATTTATAATACATAGAAGACGAGAGAATATTACATATTCTCGAAACCAAGATAGAAAACTCTGTCCCCCATTTATTCCTTCCTTTCGCATCGCTTCTACTTGTTTGGCCGTAGGTTGATGCCTATGTGGCCAATATTGTTTGTGGAACTCGCTGAACATGAAAAAACATCTTTTAGAGTACATGTGTAGCAAAATATGTAGATTAGCATAAACATAGGAGAAACACTTACTCGAAGTATTCCTGCATGCCTTCTATATTTGCGTACATGTAGAGTAAAGCAACAGTCCTTTCCTGTTCGGATAGCACGTAGGTCGTGTAGCTACCAACGGTGGTGCCTCTCGTTTGAAAAATGGAAAGGTCGCTTAGAGGGGGTGTTTCGTCCACATTGTACCGCATCGCCGAAGTATTGATATTGTTTTCTTCCGCAAAGTAGACACTTGAAAAGTATCCAACTTCTTTAAGAGCATATGCTTCAGCGATGCACCCTTCCACCCTTGCCCTGTTGCCAACCATTGGTTTCAGATATCGTAGCGCTCTTTCAATGTGATACATCCACCTATATTGCACAGGACCGCCAACTTTAGCTTCGAATGGAAGATGGATAAGCAGATGTTGCATTGGATTGAAGAAACCCAGTGGAAAAATTTTTTCCATCTTACATAAAAGTATGGGTATCTCCTTCTCTAACTTATCCATCATCCCGATCTTGATTTCTTTAGCACAAAGCTGTCTATAGAAATAGCTGAGCTCGGCTAAAACCTTCCACACCGCATCATCTAGATAGCCTCGGAACATAACAGGTAGGAGTCTTTCCATTATAATGTGATAATCATGACTCTTCAACCCAGTGAGGTTTCCTGTGTTAACATTTACGGCTCGTTTCAGGCTAGCTGCGTAACCATCTGGGAATTTCAAAGTTTTCATCCATTTCATAACTTCTTTCTTTTCTTTTGATCGAAGACAGAAAGAAGCACGTGGCTTTCCACCACTTTCAGAGATTTCAAGAGTTGGACGGTGACAAATGTCTGCCAAATCTAGTCTAGCTTTATAATTGTCTTTCGTTTTGCCAGGCATATCCATGCAAGTGCTTATGATACTTTCGCTCATATTACGCTCCTGATGCATGACATCAATGTTGTGCATTAGAATCAATGACTTCACATATGGTAGCTCCCAAAGTCCACATATGTGAGTCCAATTGTGTTCCTCTCCATAACCTACGAAATATCCAGGACGACCTTCATCAGGCACCAGTTTGTCCAACATATCAGAAATTTCTGACCCGTTGAGACGCTTCGGTGGTCCTTTAGTGACAACAGTGTTCTTTCGAAAGACATGCCTCTGCTGCCTAAATATATGATTTGAGGGCAGCCAACGTCTGTGACAATCGAAGTAAGATATTTTGCCTCCATGAGTTAGTCGAAAGCAATCCGTGTCTGAAGCACATATCGGACACGTCAGACGACCGTGAGTGCTCCATCCGGAAAACATGTCGTATGCCGGCAAATCATGGACGGACCACAAATAAGCAGCTCGAAGGTTGAATTTCTGCTTCTTGTAACCGTCGTACGCTTCGACTTCTGTCCACAAGACTTTCAATTCTTCGATCAGCGGTTTTAACATCACGTTGAGACGTGACCCGAGATGATCAGGTCCAGGTACAATGAGGCTGAGAAACATGAACTCGTTCCTCGTACAAAAAGCAGGTGGCAGGTTGTACAGAATGACAAAGACAGGCCAACATGAGTATGGCGCGGCATTCGTACTGAACGGTGAGAATCCGTTTGTCGCTAATCCGATGCGAACATTTCTCGCATCACGAGAAAAGTCTGGATCGAAACGGTCTAGCGCCTTCCATGCATCACCGTCGGACGGATGCGTTAAGAATTCTTTGTTCTCACGTTTACCTTCTTTGTGCCATCTCATGTGTCTTGCGGTTCTTTTTGAAAGAAACATCCGCTTCAACCGAGGTGTCACAGGCAAGTAACGAAGCTGCTTATGTGCGACATCTGTCATCACATTATCGCCAACGTCATTAACAACTTCGACATACCTCGATTTACCACATTTCAAGCACATCTTCTCATTGGCGTGCTCTTTCCAGAATAGCATGCAGTTGTCTGGGCACACATCAATTTTCTCATACTTCATACCGAGACCAGATATCTTGATCTTTGACTGATACATATCTGGTGGCGCTTTGTGAGGTTGTGGAAGGATATCGCAGATCAATTTCATGAGATCATTGTAGCAGTTGATGGAAAAAAAGTACTTGGACTTAATTGCCATAAATCTGGTCAAGAAAGCAAGTACGGTCACAGCCGTGTGTTCATGCAACGGCTCTTGTGATTTCTTCAGCTCCTCGAAGAACTTCTCTGCCTCATTTGTAAGAGGATCCTCCACTTCAAGAGCTTCTAACATCTCATCCATCCTATCAACCTCTGTTATATCATCATCCTCATCCACTTCGGCTATGACTCGAGAATTAGTCTCGCCGTGGAAGGTCCACACTTCATATTGTGGAGTGAAACCGTTTCGACATAAGTGAAACAAAAGCTCCAATCTTCTCAAAAACTTAGTGTTTCGGCATTTTGTACATGGGCACCGCACCATATCCTCCGTTGACAACGAAAATGCTCGATCCAAAAATTGATCTAACTTGATAAACCACTCATCGGAGTGACCACCATTTCTGCTCTTCCAGCCAGTATACATCCAACTGCGATCTTCACCCATGTTTGACTCTGCAGTTTAATGCGAAAGAAATTGTCGTTAATGTATTGTTGTGTTATGTCACGGCCCTACAACCTAGGCAGATAGATCCTAAACCCACCCAAGAGTGACCGAGCGGAGCGTGCTCATGACGAGACGCGTGATCCGGATTCGAACAAAATTTCGGCAGCATAACCCCGTTGTTCTCCACTGCACGCCCAAAAATGGTGCAGCAGAGAACAACAGGGTTACGCCACCAAAATCTCGTCCAAATCCGGACCCACGTCTCGTCACAAGCCACGCCCCCTCGGTCACTCCGAGGCTGTCCAAAAAGGGACAATTCCGAACCTGCACGTCTCACATGCCAATGGCATGTGAGACGTGCCGATCCGAAACGGGTAATCAATTGCTATAGGTTACGTTGCTCATGTTCATTTATAAATCATTTACGAATGAGGAAAGAGAACGAGAGTGAGGAGAAAAGTGGGTCAGAGTTGAAAGTTTCATAGTCAGGGCCGTCCTCCGCTGTCGGCCTCTCCTCCGCTGTCATGCTCGCTGCAGGCGATATGGCGTAGAATATCTCCTCTCTCTTTTGATATTTCTTCTGATACATTATCGTTTTAACCCGCTTATATATATATATATATATATATATATATATATATATTTATATTTATATTTATATATTTATATATATAAAGAATATTGAACATGCTAAAAGAAACATAACAATTAATCAAAATTTGAACATTTAATAACTTAATTCAATAACGATAAGCAGCAATGAACATAAACATTAAGAATACTAAAGCAAAACATAAGCATGCTTAACATCTACATAATCAATAACATTATCAACAAATTTGCATAACCAACATCATTAACAACTAAGCATAATTAACATCAAGATCGAGCAACAATTTCTACTCATTCGATCAACAATCATTCGAAGATTGAACAATCCATATGAAGGCAATTATTTGCGACGGCCAGTTAAATTGCGACGGCTCGGGGGGCGCGGCTAGCAGCTAGCGGCGGGGCCGGCGGGCCGGGGGGCGCAGGGGCGGCGGGGTCGAGGCGCGGCGGGCCGATGGCGAGGGTGCGGCGGGGCCGGGGGCGCAGGGGCGGCGGGGGGCTGGGGGCGGTGGGCGCGCTGGGGGTGGCGGGGTCGGGGCGCGGCGGGCCGATGGCGAGGGTGCGGCGGGGCCGGGGGCACAGGGGCGGCGGGGGGCCGGGGGCCTATTACATGGCATCGTTCCCATACATACACACACTCAAGTTCTTTCGCCGTATGCATAAAACTGCACTAGCAAATGCCCTTTTTATTACATCTTCTATAATTAAGTGATTCAATCCTTAAATAAACTATACAAGCTATTCTAAGCTACTATAGCTAATTGCTACTACCTCTTAACAAAATTGCTAGCTACATCTGAAAAAAAAAACCCTAAAACAGGGGGGAGTAGCACTGACCTCAAGGTCGGGGCGCGGCGGTCCGGTCAGGGGCGCAGCGGTCCGGGCCGGCAGCGGCGACGCCGGTGGCGCGGCGGGCCGGAGGCGGAGGCAGGCGGGCCGGAGGCGACGCCGGTGGGGGCCGAGGGCGGCGGGCGCGGAGGCGGGGCCAAGGGCGGCGGGCGCGGAGGCGGGGCCGAGGGCGGCGGGCGCGGAGGCGGGGCCGAGGGCGGCGGGCCGGCGGCGGAGCCGGGGGCGCAGCGGCGGGGAGCGCGGCGCGGCGGCGGGGGCGCGGCGGCGGTGGTGGGGGCGCGGAGGCGGGGCCGAGGGCGGCGGGCGCGGAGGCGGGGCCGAGGGCGGCGGGCGCGGAGGCGGGGCCCAGGGCGGCGGGCGCGGAGGCGGGGCCGAGGGCGGCGGGCCGGCGGCGGAGCTGGGGGCGCGGCGGCGGGAGCGCGGCGAGGCGGCGAGAGCGCGGCGGCGGTGGCGGGGGCGCGGCGGCGGGGTGTTGAGGAAAATGAAGGGTCAGGGTGGAGCGTCCCGATATAAGGCCTAATTTGCGACGGCCGTATTAATTGCGACGGCCTGGACTTACGGCCGTCGCAATTAAATCCTATTTGCGACGGCCGTTTAACCGGCCGTCGCAAATAAGGGTTTATTTGCGACGGCTCTGTTATTTGCGACGGTCCTAGGGTTGGCCGTCGCAAATAACCGCTTATTTGCGACGGCCGGTCCGAAAGCCGTCGCAAATAAGCTCTTATTCGCGACGGCCATCTTATTTGCGACGGCCAGAGGCGGGCCGTCGCAATTTAATCTATTTGCGACGGCTGGCCGTCGCAAATAAACTCAGCCGTCGCAAATGATCGATTTTCCTGTAGTGATAGTGGGGCTTTATAAGTTTGCCCTCGTTGGTCAAACCTGACCGAGCTAACGCCCACTGCTTAGTTCGCTCATCGCAGCCTTGTAGCGGGTTAGGATTGCCCACGCTGAACGTTTTCTCCAATATTTTATTCCATTTATCAAATTTGGGGGCATATCTGGTAGACCCCAAGCGATGATGGTATATGTTCTTTTTTCGCAAGCTTGGACCTAGATTGACTTAGTGCTTTAGCCGCAGGTGTGGTCTTTTGCCAAATAAATTCTTGTCACTGAGCTTGCGTGATATTTTCCATCTTTTTTGGGCTAGGGACCTTATTGTCCTTAACATAAGCATTCACTTCACTCTTCCAGCCATGAAACTTCTTGCTGCCAGAGATCAATGTTGCTTTCTTTACAGCTTCTTCAGCGCCTTTTGGGAACCTGAACTGTTTCTTCAACTTCTACCACAACTCATTCTTGTCCGCCTCAGGGAATTTTCTATAATTCTCTGTTGTTATCGGCACGAGCTCTCTAACAAGACAACCACGTGCACTTCGATACTTTGTAACAGAATCAAGTGGTTCTTGGGGGAGGCCACCTAGACTGACACTTGTTATGTAGATGATGCAGTTGAGTGGTCCCTTATTGGGACCTCGTTGCCCTCGTTTTCGCTTTAGTGAACCCGAGGATTCAACCATGGGAGAACCTTCTTCGATTTTTGGAGCTGAAGTCACCTCTTTCTCTTTGCAATTAAGCTAGTTAGAAAATAACTAAAAGACTTCATATACTTGACAACCAACATGAACTTAAACTGTTGGAGTTAAGATTCCTTATCCATACCTTGCCTGCAGGATCATATTCTTGGTCAAGATCCTCTAAAGTGTTTTTAGTTTTTATATTTGCAAAAGGATCCGATACGAGCCTGCACTGCTGGAGTCACTAAACTCAATATTGGGGACTTCATTGTTACTACCAGCACCATCGCCTTGCGGGACGGTCTTCTTAGGGCTTTGCATGTTAGTACTGATAAGACCAAAAATGTGTCCCACTTTATTGTAAGGACAAGAATATATGCTCTAATGGTGTCATCATCTTACGGAGGCTCAAATGCAAAATATATAACTCCAAAAAACCTGAATTACTGTTCAATATAGTACTTCGTATCCAAACATACTAAATGCAGAGAATTAGGTAAGAAGCACTCATTCAGTCAAGCTGATTAGATTACTACTTGGTAACAAATAACAAAACTACAACACAGGGACAATGGCATTGTGAACGGATAACAAACAACATGAAATAAACCAAGACTTGATTTTTTACAGGATATGGATATCAGTTCAAACATTGTACATGGAAGACCAAAGATAGAATTCAGAATTTGTTAGCACAAGGGGGAACGGAGGCGGCGACAGCGCGTAGGGAAGAGGGATGCAGCAGCAGGGCGCGGGGAGGAGGGAGGTGGCACGGGAAGGATGAAGGCGTGGGAAGGAAGGAGAGAGGGAGGGAGGAGGGAGGTGGCAGCAGTGTGCAAGGAGGAGGGAGGCGGCGGCAGCACGCGGGGAGGGGGTAGGGAGGGAGGCGACATGGGCAGGAGAGAGGAAGGGAGGCAGCGCGTGGAGGATGCAGGCGCGAGGAGGAGGGAGGGAGGCGGTGTGGGGAGGGGGGAGGGAGGGAGGCACTGCAGGGAGGAGGGAGGGGTGCGGCGGAGATGTTGACGGAGGGGGATAAAGAAGGGAGGAGGGAGGCGTTCAGAGACGGTGATGGTGATGGGGAACAACGACGAGGGCAACGGCGATGCTGATTTGCGGCGAGGATCATGCTCGGCGGCAAGAGCAAGGCATCAGCACTCGACGGCGAGAGCTTTGGCGGCAAATGAAAATTTTGGCAGCCTGACGGTGTCTATGTAAAATCTCCTGGGTTATGTTTTTGCGAGGAGACTGAGCGACATTATATAGGCGCCTATTTCCATAGGCGGTCCTTCATTTAAAACCGCCTGTGGAGATATATTATCTCAGGCAATGGTTCACTTAAAAGCCGCCAGCGAAGAAATATTATCTCTAGCAGTGTTTCACTTAAAAGCCCCCTGGGGAAAATTGAAAACTCTGTTTAGGTTTAGTTGGTTTGCTCTCGTGACAAGAATGCAAAATCCGGCGACCATCCCTGTTTCGGCCAAAATCCGAACAAGCACGATGTTTGGAGCTTGATTTGTTGTGTACCTCGCTGATCATTTTCCTTAGCAGCCACAGCTCTCAAGGCAACAAGCACGACGATATCTGCTGCCGCCGAGTTGTGCCGCCGAGGACAACCTTCTCTGCTCACCCTCGTGCCAACAAACCAGACGCTCTCACGCGCTGCTTCCAACAGTTAAAAGGAGCGCCTGGACACCTTCTTGATCAAGGTGAAAACCATTTCCAAGTTCATTCCTCATCGAGCATGTAATCTCCATTTCTTTCACGGCTTGCTTTAGGTCTTCATGCTAGGTTTCGCTCCCAATTCTATTTCTATGTATAATCTAAAATGATGAATCCGGTTAAGGAATAGCTTCTAGACCTACCTGCTCACCCTCTCGACCAAACAGCAAGGAAGATCATCGAGTAATTAAGCGCGACTTCAAGTTTTCCCAACCGATTTTGAAGAAGCGTTTGTTCCTCATCGAACTCGATGTTTTCGGATATGCCACCCCGTTTTCTCCCTAGTTTCGTTCTTCACATGTTACCAGGAACCTCCCAGAACCATTCTGAGTAGTTTGAGCCTAGTATGGAGGAGACCGACTTTGTCAGAACCCTAGGTTCTGCCACTACCATCGCACGTCTACTACCAACCACCGTTGGCATGAGTTGGTCCTTCCATCGTGTTCAGCACCAGAATTTAAGACGAGGCGGTGAGTCTCATGAATTTTGGCGTAGAGGAAAGCCATGCCGGTGAGCTCACCGGCGGGGCGCCGCCAGGCGTCGCTCGAGCACCGCCCTGTCCCAAGTCAAGTCTCAAATTTGAGTTCACCTTTGAGTTCCTCATAATTTAAAAAGTCTTGTGTCAAATTTCATAAATATTAGAGCACCTTTGCTATTCATTTAAATGAAATCACTGAAATCCATTTGAATTCAAATTCAATTTTGAACCTGATTAGAACTTTGTCAATTCTCAAATTTGAGTTCATAGTTGGGTTCTACACATTTTATTTTGCCTACCTGCCAAGTTGGGGCATTTTTGGACAAAGTTTCTATAGGAAATTAAATTTAACAGAGAATGCAATCTACTTAAAACATTTTATTGACTAAATGCAGAAAGGTCTTTTTAATTAAAATGTCATGAGGTGGTTTTCTTGTAAAAGCCCAAATTCCAAGTTTGCACTTCAGCTAGTACAGATCAAAAATGAGAAGGAAAAAAACAAATTAATGGAACCAAAGAAAATAGAATTTAATTAAACCTAGAAGGAGAGATTCAAAATTTCAAACTTAGCTCCTGTTCAAACCAAGTCAAATCTCAAGTTTGAGTTCACCTTTGAGTTCCTCATAATTCAAAACTTAACTAAACTTTGTCAGTTCTCAAATTTGAGTTTATAATGGGTTCTACGCATTTTATTTTGCCTACAGGCAAAGTTGGGGCATTGTTGGACAATGTTTGTATATAAATTAAATTTAACGGAGAATGGAGATAACAGGTGAGCATTATGGGCCCACCAATCAGCTGCACTGGACTGACTATTATTACAAGCGGTGTTTAACGACCAAACCGACTGCAAAGAGATATTATCAGAGGCGGTGGTTCACTTAAAAGCCGCCTGTGAAAATTGATGACTATATAAGGTGTCGCTCGGGCACCGCAAAAACCTAACCCGCGAGATTTCACATCGACGTCGTGAGGCTGCCAAATTTCCATTTGCCCCTCGCCGCCGCCATCCTGTCCGTCGCCGATGATGCCGCCGCTGTCGTCCTGCTGACAAGCCACGTTGTTGTCCTCGCTCTCGCCGCCAAGCGTCGTCGTCCTCATCGTGTTCTCCCTCGCCCTCGTCGTCGAGTCGATCCCCGTCGGGATCGCCGTCCCTATACGCCTTCCTCTTCCCTTTAGTGTTTTGGATTAATTTGGAACAAACTTAAACAACTAAGTACTTGCTTTAACTTCCTTTATAGATTGTGACCCATGTGTACCGAGATTCATCAAAACTAGAGAGTTCATGCATACCTTAAATTAAGAACCAATTACATACCTTACCTACAACAGAAAATTTTGCACATGTTTTACTAGGCATAAACTTCTTCCATTAATATCATTTTGCAACTAGCCAGATGGAGTAATTTTTAATCTTAAACATGAAAACGAATGAAAACAAAATTATATCTTATTTTTATTTTTACAGTTTGACATAGAAGATGGACCGCCGAGCGTGGATGTACAACATGCCAAGACCTGATCCTATGTACATTCAAAATGTTGCAAACTTTATTGAATCGTCCAAAAGACATGCAAAGATACAAAAGATAGATGACTTATAATGTCCATGTATTGACTGCAAAAATAAGATTGCTTGGATAGATACTATAGTAAACCTATCTCATTTTGTAAAAAGAAGTTTTAAAAAAAAACTCAACAATACGGACAGAGCATGGTGAGTTAGATACACATGAGGTGGGTAAAAATGATAAGAGAGGTTCCGATGGAGATAATGCTCATATCAATTATGGTAGTGAAAATCAGGATGATGATGATGATTATGATGATAAGTTTGATTGTAAGAAGATGGTGTGTCACATTGAACCACATGTAATTATTTCTATGGGAGCAAGTATAGGTTCAAGTAAAAGGATTGTGATAAAGAGTTTACTACATTGTGTCCAGTCCTAGAACTACTAGAGTTGGAAGCCACAAACAGATGGTCTGATTGTAGTTTCTCTGATATTTTAAATATTTTGGCTGAAATTCTTCCAAATCCCAATAAATTGCCCAGAAGCACTTATAAACTGAAGAAACTTCTTTGCCTGATGTCACTAGGTGTGACAAAAATACACGCTTGAGCGAACAATTGTATTTTGTATTGTAAAGAGCATGAGTCGCAACTACATGCCCCATCTTTGATGTCAGTAGATAATAGAACGACTACAATCACCAGTATGTTACCAGCATGTATAAAACCCTAAAGAACAAGAAGAGTTTAATTGGCCCTGAATGTGATGATGACAATACTTCTGACGATGCATATGGGAAGAATAAGAGAAAGATTCCTACCTTGGTGATGTGGTACCTTCCAGTAATTGATCGCTTGAAGTGTTTGTTCTCAAACACAAGGGAGGCTGAACTTATGTGTTGGCATTCAGAGTAGCACAAGATGAATGATAAACAGATTCAACACCCTGGTAATGCAACACAATGGAAAAATTTTGATATTAAATATCCAGGGTTTGCAAAGGAGATTACAAATGTATGGTCTGCCTTGGGTACAGACGGAATGAATCCATTTGGTGAAAAAGGAGCATACACAGCACCTGGCCCGTGGTGTTAACAATGTACAACCTACCGACCTGGTTGTGTCACAAAAGGAAATACATTTTGTTATCTATTCTTATCCAAGGTGTAGAACAAGTTGGCATCAAAATTGATGTGTTCTTCGAACCTCTAATGGAAGATACAGTGAAGCTGTTGAATTAAGGGGTATGTCCATGGGATGAGTACAAGCAGGAGTATTTCACACTAAGAGAAATGATATTTGTTACCATCCATGATTATCCCGAAATATTTACATTATTGGGACAAATGAAAGGGATGAAAGGTTGTGTAAGGTGTGTGAATGGAACTAGTTTTTTGTACATCACTTCATCCAAAAAGATGGTGTACATAAGACACCGACGATTCTTGATAGATACACACAAGTACCTGAAGATGAAAGAACAATTTGATAACAAAACCGAAAAAGATGTTGCACCAAACTAATGTTCGGAATCGTCAAGAACATTAAAGTTTCTTTTGGTAAGGGCAAAAAATATAAAGGAACAGAGAGAAAGAAAACTACATATCCGGGTGATACAACTAACACGGCTTTCAAGAAACAATCAATTTTTTTCAAGTATCTTCCATACTGGATGGACCTACAAATTTGCCATAGTGTTGATTTGATGCACGTAACAAAGAACCTATTTGATAGCATCATTGGAACCTCGCTAGACATGCCAAGGAAAACAAAGGACGGATTAAAATCACGTATTGACCGAGTAAATCTTGATATCAGACCAAAGCTTCATCCAATAGAAAAGGCCAACGGGAAGCATTACCTTCCACCAGCTAGCTACAACTTGACACTACAGGAGAAAAAGGCAATTTGCGAATGCTTGCATAGGATCAGAGTGCCCATGTTTCTCATACAATATCCGCAAACTAGTCTTAATGAAAGACTTGTCTCTATTCGGCTATAATTCTCACGATAGTCGCATGATGATGATAGTGTTCCTCGCCATTGCAATAAGGGTCATCAAACCAGAGCATATGAAAGTTGTCGCCACATGTTTATGTTACTTCTTCAATGCAATATCGCAAAAGGTGATAGCCCGTGAAGACTTAGACTATTTTAAAATGTACATGTGCAAGCTTGAGATCTATTTCCCCCCATCCTTTTTTGATATGCAAGTACACCTAATCATACATCTCGTGGATAAAACAAAAGCATTAGGGCAACTATTTACATCATATGTTTCCATTGGAGCGATATTTAGGAGTATTAAAGGGTTATGTGTGGAATCGTGCTCACCCAGAGTATTCAATTATGGAAGGATACACTACTGAAGAAGTGATTGAGGGTTACGCTTATTACATCAAAGATGGAAAGCCAATAGGTGTGCCTATACTGGTACATGAGGGTAGACTACATGGGATAGGCAAAGTGGGTAAGAAAATTTTTATCATTCAAGATTACAAATCAGTACATTGTGTACATTTAGATGTACTATAACATCTTGCTATAGTTGAGTCGTACATCGAGGAACACCAAATTGAGCTTCTCAGAGAAAACCAAGGCCGTAGAGATGATTGGATCATGAGAGAGCACAGAAGTCATTTCACTGAATGGTTAATGGACAAAAATATATCATACGAAGACTCTATAGAAGAGGCAACAATGAAGAATTTAGCATCTGGCCCATCTCCTTTTTGACATCATGGCAAGCATATGACATCAATGGGTACACATTTTACTCTAGGAAAAAAGACAGTAAGAGTGTTGCACAAAATAGTGATGTTCGTATAGAGGCTTATGATCCACAAGGGCAGAACACCACATACTTCGAGTTCATAGAGGAATATGGGAACTCGATTATTGAGAAAGAATGCAAATGCTCGTGTTCAAGTGCCAATGTGTCCAACATCCTGATAATATGAAAATGGACAACTACGGGCTCATAATGGTAAACTTGAACAAAGTGGGTTATAAAGATGACATGTGGGTTCTCACCAATCGCATTGCACAAGTTTATTATGTACAAGATCCGAGAACTAAGAAGATGCACGTAGTTATTTTTGGAAAGCAAATATTGTTGGGTTTTAAAATGTGGATATAATAAAGAGGAATATAATCAATATGAAGATATGTACCTTTTCACCGATCCAGAAAACATCAAGTGCATAAAAAGAAGTATTAAAAAGAATTTGAAACCCTATATGCATGAAGATTTCATTGCTGAAAAAATGTCTGAAATAAATTACAGTTGCCATGCACAAAGGATTTAATATTTCTTATTAATAAATTTGACAGAATTTTATATATTGGTAATGTTATAATGAAGTTGTAATATATTGAATTAGACAAATTTTTATTTTTGTTTCTCTTTTTATGAATTTTTTTATATATGAATATGTATGTAATGTAATGTAATGTAATGTATGTATTTATGTATGTATGTATGTATGTATGTATGTATGTATGTATGTATGTATGTATGTATGTATGTATGTATGTATGTATGTATGTATGTATGTATGTATGTATGTATGTATGTATGTATGTATGTATGTATGTATGTATATTTATGTATATGTATGTATGTATGTATGTATGTATGTATGTATGTATGTATGTATGTATGTATGTATGTATGTATGTATGTATGTATGCATGCATGCATGCATGCATGCATGCATGCATGTATGTACGTATGTATGTATGTATGTATGTATGTATGTATGTATGTATGTATGTATGTATGTATGTATGTATGTACGTATGTATATATCATGTATATGTATCTTTTATATATATATATTATATAATATGTATATCATATACATATTATATATATAATATATAAATATTATATTAATGTTTTGGAAAACATTATTGATTTTTTCTTTGAAAAAATTTCATAGGCAATTATTTAGTAGAGTCGACTCTGATCGTATGCCTCGATTTTTGGGTGCCGATCCTTCACAGGTTGTCTCTAAGTAAATTTCGTTTGTGAAAACATCGAGAAAATCACATGCGGTATTTGTTGAAGACCGCCTTGATAGATGTGCCAATTACAGGCGGTTCTTCATTAAGTGCCGCTTGTGAAAATTTCTATTTTTACCTAGGCGGGTTTGTTTTACAAACCGCTGATGATATTTGATCATCACATACGATTATTAAACCATTCGACATCACAGGCGTATTTCTTTACGGACCACCTGAGTAAAAAATTCGAGGTGCCTGTGAAAATGCTTTTTGTAGTAGTGGAAGATCGGTGAAGCAGCTGCTGACCAGAGGACTAGTAGCCTCGCCGAGGACTCCCGCGTGCGGCCGCCCTTGCTCTGAGGTGAGGCGGGGAAGAGAAGAGGACGACGTATGGAGAGGCACCGTACCGGTGAAGACGGCAGTGGACCTGTACGGGAAAACAAGTTTCATCATTTTAGGTTGTATATTTTGTTTCAAAGATATTCTTAGCATCCTTCGTAAATTGTTTGTGCGTGTGTATGTGCTGTGATGCTACTAAATGTTTTGATATGTCTCCAATTGCATTACCTGCAAACGATAAATCATCCCAGTTGGCTACATCTCAACTTCACACGAAAAAACTACTATTCTACACGCGTCATGCAATTCAATCATGCCAATCTAGAGGACATAAGAAACACTACAATCCACGCAACGGATAATATAAATGAGATTGGGTTGAGTGACCTACGATGAGATCGCCGGTGGTGCTGCCAGAGCGCCATCCACGATTCTCAACCGCAGCGGCGGAGCGGAATCACCAACACAGTAGCCGTCAAGCTCCCTCGGACGGGTCGGCGCCGGACTGAGCAGCGCTGCACGGGGCGAAGTCGTAGCAGGGTGAAGCCGCAGCGAGGGTTGAAGCTGCAGCGAGGGGGCGCCGGAGTAGCGCTGCACGGGGAGGGCATTCGGTGTCTCAGACGGGTCGGGCGTCGCCGGACCGAGCAGCAGACGGCGATGGGCGGCGGATGGCGAGCCGACAGCGCGAGAGAGGGAAGCGGCGCACGGCATGCCAAGAGGATCCTCAGCAAGGGGCGCCGGAGAAGCGCTGCCGGTCGGCAGCGACGGGAGGCGCACTGACGGGCGGCGGACTACGGGCCGAGAGGCAGGCGCGCGCGGTGCGGAGGTAGTGGCAGGTCGATGTGGTTCAAAGGTGCACGCGATAGGGTTCAAGGGTACACGGGAATTTTGCGCCAGGCCCACAGGTAGAGCCGTCGGCTTGGGTGTGAGGCCGACGGTTAAAGTGTCTGCGTCGATTGTCTCGATTTGGCTGACAGCTTTACTAGGAAGCGGTCTATCGCACCGGGGCCACGACTAGAGCCGCAGGCCTTGGAGGCCCGCCCGTCCGTTATAATTTATTTGCGTCGGTTGTTGCCTCCCAGGCTCAGTTTAACTCGCCTGGCCCATGGTTTTAACTTATGACCATTGGTTATTTTGGTCCAAACGACAGATGTAACTATGGCCATCGGTTTTTGAAAACTGGCAGTTTTAATCCATGTAAATGCGGTGGACGTACCTGTAGTAATGACTGACGCCCTATTGCTCGATTTCGGTAGTCTACATTTTCGCACTTCAAAGACTGAGGATGCTAGTTGGGACATGGAGTTCTGTAATTGAAATAACACCGAAGACCTTCAGACTCGCATTTGAATCCATAGGTATACTGACTTTAAATTGGATGTTCTGTTCTATCTTGCTGAATGCAAATGTTTTGTCCATATCTTTTGATCCAATTACAAAATAAGACACACGATCACTACTACAAAAAGCATTTTTATAGGCGCCTCAATTTTTCAAACACAGGCGGTCCTTAAAAATATGCGACTGTGATGACGAATGATATAATAACCGTCTGTGATGAAAGAACAACACAGGCGGATTTTAAAGAACAACCGTCTGGGTAAATACATGATCTTCACAATCGGTTCTTAATTAAGAACCGCCTGTAATGCAACGAACTTCACAGACGGATTTTAAGAAACAACCGCCTGGGTAAATACATGATCTTCACAGAAGGTTATTAATTATTAGCTGTCTGTAATGCAATGAACTTCACAGACGGATTTTAAGAAACAACCGCCTGGGTAAATACATGATCTTCGTTGGCGGTTCTTAATTAATAACCGTCTGTAATGCAATGAACTTCACAGATGGATTTTAAGGAACAACCGTCTGGGTAAATACATGATCTTCGTTGGCGGTTCTTAATTAATAACCCTCTGTAATGCAATGAACTTCATAGCCGATTCTTGATTAACAACGATCTGAGAAGATCATGTATTTTCCGTGGCGGTCATTGTTTAATTATCATAAGCGGTTTTCATTGAAATTACAGTGATGTAGTTGCAATTATATATCACAACCGTATGTAGTCGTGCAGGCAAAATTGTATCAGGAAAAAAACACAGATGAGCTAGCGGATACTAGTACAGTAATGCATTATAGGAAATGCTCGATCACCAGTGAGGCTGGCTTAATTGTGATAATACACCATTAGAGGCTTTACAATTGTTCAAAGATAATTTCTTTACACACTGAACAAAAATCATGCTACATTCATTGTAGATCGACGATGAAGCTCCCATCGATCAATCTAAATTGTACCGTCCTGCTTGCTCCCGAACACGTCTCTTATATTCTGCTGGATCCTGAAAATATTGACATTATTTAAATTAACAAATATCGAAGGAGGAATGAATAACCTACATTGGTCACTAAGTGAAAGTGTCATCTAACCTTGATAAGTAGATTATAGCAATCATTTTCAACATCAGGCACATTTGGCTGATGCAGCAAACGCTGAACTTCAAGTAGTATAGTTTTGATTGTAAAAGCACTGCACCACCCCTACGAAATATAATTTAAGCAATATAAGAAACTAGTTCAAATAAGTTCGACAACAATTATAAGTAATAATTACATGAACAAAATAGGTCTATCTTACAGTCTCTTGATCAAGAATCCCGATGCAGAGTGCTCCCGAACGATGGACATTTGGATGGAAGAACCCAATTGGAAAGGCGCATCTTGGAGGCACCAAGGGATAGTCCTCAGAGAAGGAGATTGTCAGGGGGTAGTAACCATCTTCCCATTCAGTCTGCAAAAGAAATTTATTAATAAGAGGACGAAGGTTAACCTCATATTGTGCTTGTTCTTCATGACTTACCCCTTCTTTACCGGGGACGATGCACTGCCACTTCAATAAATCTCCCGATTCAGGCTTCGCAGAGAAACCCTACGCGGAGAAATTGAAAATACCAAAAACAAACAACACGGAAAAACAAACTACAGTTCAGTTCATCAGTCCATTACAGATACATATGTATATACAACCATGTGACCGGTGTGCCATATGTACATACATGGGGATGGTTCTTGCGCCACGCCAAGCGCTCCTCCTTCAATCGGCTACACGCCCGAGACATCATTATCTGAAGAAAGACCAAACTTTCAAACTTCCAAATCATTGAGTCCAAACGCATATGTACACAAATGCAAAAGGACACAATCCATATACCAACATTGTTCTAAGTTGATTTCAGAAGATATAAATATATACAATATATATCATCTCGCATTGCTATATACATTTTTTCCAGCATTGACATCTTCTCGCATATAGGATTTCAAATTCTTTTTAATGCTTCTCTCTACGCGCTTGATGTTTTCTGGTTCGGTGAAAAGGTACATCTCTTCATACTGATTATATTCCTCTTCATTATCTCCCACATTGTCAACCCCAACAATATTTTGCTTTCTAGAAACAACTACGTGCAACTTCTCAGTTTCTGGATCTTGAACATAAAAAACTTGTGCAACATTATCGGCGAGAACCCACAGGTCATCTTTGTAACCCACTTTATTCAAGTCTACCAGTGTCAGCCCGTAATTGTCCACTTTCAAACCATCAGGATGTTTGACCCATTGGCACTTAAATACGGGCATTACCATTCTTTCACCATAATCGAGTTCCCGTATTTCCTCTATGAACCCGAAGTATATGGTCTTCTGCCCTTGTGAATCATAAGACTCAATACGAACACCACTATTTTGTGCAACACTCTTACTGTCTTTTTCTTTAGTGTAAAATGTGTAACCATTGATGTCATATGCTTGCCATGATGTTACCAAAGTAGATGGGCCACAAGCTAACTTCTTCATTATTGCCTCTTCTATAGTGTTTCCCAATGATATATTTTTGTCCATTAACCATTCAGTGAAACATCTTCTGTGCTCTTTCATGATCCAGTCCTCTTTGCGGTCTTGGTTTTTATCACGAAGCTCAATTTGGTGTTCCTCGATGTACGGCTCAGCTATTGCGAGCTGTTGTAGTACACCAAAATGTGCACGGTGTACATTCTTGTAATCTTGAACAATAAAAGTTTTCTTACCCACTTTGCCTCTCCCACGTAGTCTACCCTCATGTAACAGTATAGGCACACCTATCGATTTTCCATCTTTGATGTAATCAGCGCAACCCTCAATCACTTCTTCAGTGGTGTATCCTTCCATAATTGAACCCTCTGGGTGTGCACGGTTCCGCACATAACCTTTTAATCAGTGTTATCCTAAACGGTAAACGGTAGACAGTCGGTGGAGCTCTGTTTACCGTTTAGAAGGTTTAGACGGCGTTTAAACGGTGTTTAAACGGATTAAACGGTGTGTACTGTAGCAGTAAGAAAAAATATTTTTTACTGTCCTACGCTACTATAGATATTCAAATCAAGTTCAAACTCATATTTGGAATCAATTTAATTAACTTTGACATCTTATAAAATTAAAGAGATGATCACAATACCACACCACCAAATAATAATATTGAGACTGAAAAAAGTACATATAGTGTCCTAAATAAATATTTTAAACTTCTGCTGCTAATGGTTGTTTATAATATTTTTTGAAACAAGAGTAATATTACTTCTGATGTGTTTAAGTGAAGCTTAGAAAATATATTGATTTTAATCAATTTGGTGATATTAATTTTAAACTTGCATATGACTTAGAAGTGTAAGTTCACTTTGCCTAAACGGTTCTAAACACGTTTAAACACGTTTAAAATCCGTTTCGTTTAGCCCGTTTAGCCCGTTTAAACGGGTGTTGACCCGTTTAAACGGGTCAACCGTTTAATCCACCGTTTAGGGGCTAAACTGTGCAGTTACCCTCTGTTTAGCGTTTAAACGCGTTTAAACAGACCGTTTAGGCCGTTTAGGATAACACTGCTTTTAATACTCCTAAATATCTCTCCAACGAAAACATATGATGTAAATATAGTGGCCCCAATGCTTTTATCTGATCAACAAGATGTATGATTAGGTGTACTTGCATATCAAAAAAGGATGGTGGGAAACACATCTCAAGCTTGCACATTGTCTCGATGATGTATGTTTTCAGATAGTCTAAATCTTCACGTGCTATCACCTTTTGCGATACTGCATTGAAGAAGTAACACAAACGTGTGATGACAACTTTTATATGCTCAGGTTTGATTACTCTTATTGCAATGGCAAGGAAAACTGTCATCATCATGTGATAGTCGTGAGAATTATAACTGAATAAAGACAAGTCTTTCATCGAGACTAGTTTGCGGATATTGGATGAGAAACTTGTGGGCACTTTGATCCCACGCAAGCATTCGCAAATTGTTTTTTTCTCTTCTAGCGTCAAGTTGTAGCTGGTTGGGGGAAGGTAATGCTTCCCGTTCGCCTTTTCTACTGGATGAAGCTCTGGTCTCAAATCAAGATTTACTAGGTCCATACGTTAATTTAATCCGTCCTTTGTTTTCCTCGGCATGTCCAGCAAGGTCCCAATGATGCTGTCAAATACATTCTTTGTAACGTGCATCAAATCAATACTATGGCAAAATTCCAGATTCTTCCAATACGAAAGATACTTGAAAAAAATTGATTGTTTCTTGAAAGCCATGTCAGTTGTATCATCTGAAGATGTACTTTTCTTTCTCTTAATTCCTTTACTCTTTTTTCCCTTACCGAAAGCAATATGAATGTTCTTGACCATTTCAAACACAAGTTTTCCACTGTAAGGTTTCGGTGCAATATCTTTTTCGATTTTGTTATCAAATTGTTCTTTCATCTTCCTATACTTGTGTGTATCTGTCAAGAACCGTCGATGTCTCATGTACACCGTCTTTCTGGATGAAGTGAGGTATAGAAATCCAGTTCTATCCACACACCTAACGCAACCTTTCTTCCCTTTCATTTGTCCCGATAATGTAAACAGTCCGGGATAATCATGCACGGTAACGAATATCATTGCTCTTAGCGTGAAATACTCCCGCTTGTACTCATCCCATGTACGTACCCCTTCATTCCACAATTTCGCCATATCTTCCATTAAAGGTTCCAAGAACACATCAATTTCGATGTCGGGTTGTTTCGGACCTTGGATAAGAACAGATAATAAGATATATTTCCTTTTGTGACACAACCACGTCGGTAGGTTGTACATAGTTAAGACCACGGGCCATGTGCTGTGTATGCTCCTCTTTTCACCAAACGGATTCATTCCATCTGTACCCAAGGCAAACCTCACATTTCTGATTTCCTTCGCAAATTCTGGATACTGAATATCAAAATTTTTCCACTGCATTGCATCACCAGGGTGTCGTATATGTTTTTCATTCTTCTTGCGTTGCTTGGAATGCCAACGCATAAGTTCAGCCTCCCTAGGGTTTGAGAACAAACACTTCAAGCGATCAATTACCGGAAGGTACCACATCACCAATGCAGGAATTTTTCTCTTATTCTTTCCGTCTGCATCGCCAGAAGTATCGTCATCGTCACCTTCAGGACCAATAATAAACTTCTTATTCTTCTGAGTCTTTTTCATGTTGGTAACATACTGGTGATTGTAGTCCTTCTTGTATCTACTGACACCACAAATGGGGCATCTAGTTGCGAGCTCATGCTCTTTGCAATACAGAATACAATGGTTCACACAAGCGTGTATTTTTGTCACACCTAGTGCCATCGGGCAAAGAAGTTTCTTCGCTTTATAAGTGCTTCTAGGCAGTTTATTTGGATTTGGAAGAATTTCTGCCAGAAGATTCAAAAGATCAGAGAAACTACAACCGGACCATCCGTGCATAGCTTTCAACTTTAGTAGTTCTAAGACTGCACGCAATGTAGTAAACTCTTTATCACAACCGTTTGATTCATCATATAAAAGCTCTGTTGCTGCATTCTGCAATGTCTCCATTTTACTTAAACCTTTGCTTGCTCTCATAGAATTCAGTACATATGGTTCAATGTGACGCAACATCTCCTCACAATCGAACTCATCATCATCATCACCAGCTTGATTGTCACTACCATCATCGATATGAACATTATCATCATCTGAGCCTCTCTCATCATCTTTATCCACATCATGTGTATCTAACTCACCATGCTCTGTCCATATTGTGTAGTTGTTTTTGAAACCTCTTTTCACCAAATGAGATTGGATTACTATAGTATCCGTCCAAGCAATCTTATTTTCGCAGTCGATACATGGACATAATATGTCATCTATCTTTTGCAACTTCGCATGTCTCTTGGATGCTTCAATAAAATTTGCAACATTACGAATGTACATAGGATCGGGTCTTGGCATGTTATACATCCACGCTCGACGGTCCATGCTTCAATAATAGAATTTTTTGTCAGATTTACAAAATTTGGCCACAAATATTCTCTAAAGGTCTTCTATAAAATGAATTTACAAAGACATAACAAGTATGATTAGGGCGACTAATGTAGGAGACGGGCGACGTCTTGAGGCGGACGGAGTCAAAGGGGGAAACAGGCCCAACAGCATGGGCTAGGTCTGGGTGGGATCCAGTCCGTTATATCGGGAAACAGGCCCAGATGCATCTTATATATATTACAATAGCATCTGTTAATTAAACATCATATTCATGTCACATAATAGGTACAAAAAGGAAACAATCCATATAGTCCATACATCAATATACCAGAACACAATCCATACAATCCTTACACATGCAAAAGGACAGAATCCATATACCAGAACACACAAAACTAACAGCTTATCAGCTAATGAAAATATACAAAGAAAAAGTAAGGAAACTACATTTACCTTGCAGAGGCGTCAGCACGGTGGGGAGGCGTCAGCACGGTGGGCCGGCTGGGTGGAGAAGTGGCGGTGCGGGGTTGAGCGGCGGCGCGGCAGTATGGGCTGGGCGGCGGAGCGGCGGCGCGGCGCAGGGGAAATTCAACAGCCTGGCGGCGTCGATATAAATTCTCCAGGGTTGCGTTTTGACTGCGGTGAGGGGTCCTTATATAGACGTCGGTTTTTCACAGGCGGTTTTTAACTTTATCGCAGGCGGGTTTTACTTACCAACCGCCTGAGAAGATGTTTATTAATTAAGAAGTAAATATCTTCACAGGCTGTTGGTACTTAATAACCGCCTAAGAAGATTTTTATCTCAGGCGGGTATTACTTAACAACCGTCTGAGATAATGCCAACTGAACAAAATATTTTTAAAACTTGTATAGCTGACATTGTAATGTTTTGGTAAATATCAAATTAATTTCTACTCACATATTATTCACATTTGTGTATCTCATAAAAAAAAAGTTCCTTCACTCAAAATTGTTGGTATGAACATATTTGTATAATTTATACATGTATGAATTTTTTAAATTTTTTTAAAAGCACTCCAACATGTCAACTTCAAATTATCCACCAGTATTCATTGACACTTGATTGAAATATGTACAAAACACAAGAAATATGTACAAGAACACTTGATTGAAATCCTAAAAACTACTCTACGGCCCCGCCTCCTCCATCCTCTCCGCCAACTTCTCAAACCACGCCAAGCGGTCCTCCTCCGACTCGTCGTCGTCGTCGTAGTCCTCACCATGGTGGTGGTCGCCGTCGTCGGAGGACGACTCGTCGTCGCCGTCGTCGGAGGACGACTCGTCGTCATCATCGTCATCATCGTCGTCGTTGTCGTCGTCGTCCTCCTCCTCCTCCTCCTCCTCCTCCTCCTCCTCCTCCTCCTCCTCATCCTCCTCCTCCGGCGACGATGCAGGGGTGTCGGCTGCTCCGGCTGAGCCGATTGCTCCGGCTGTACTGGTGGCTCCGGCTGCACCGGCGGTGGAACGCGCTGGTCGTCGTCATTCACCCTCTCGGGGGAGCTGCAGCGTATCCGCTTGCAGGGTGGCTGCCTCGGCGGGCTAGGTGGCAGAAGGTTGGCCATGGCGGTGGTGGTTCGTCGGCGCCGGGCTAGGAGAGGTGGAACGATGGAAGAAGAAGAAAGGAGTGCAAAAGTTCTGTGCTTGTACATAACCGACGACGCGCCTTATATATGGTCTGTGCGGAGTAGACGAGGGAGCGGTTCGTTTCCCGCGCATTGAACTCTTTGCAGACCTCATGCAGCGCACAATTAAACCACTGTGGAAGACGATCTTGAGAGATCCTTGCACGCGTCCCTGCACCACAGCTTCTCAACTTCTCCGCAGACCTCGTGCGGCGCATCAGTTAATTAACACTTCTCATGCCGTTAATTAACATATTGTAGTTTCAAAAATGTTTATCTCAGGCGGGTATTACTTACAAACTACCTGAGAAAAAAGAAGTAAAAATCTTCACAGACGGTTGGTACTAAACAACCGTCTGAAAATATGTTTATCTGAGACGGGTATAACTTAACAACCGCCTGGGATAATGCCCGATACTGTTCTTCAGTTTCCTTATCCCTTGCTTCTTTTTTATTTAGATTCCAATATAAATACTCAAACATGTTTACATTCTGCAAATTGTGTTCAAATTCGATGATTCTTTCTTCTACATTTGTATTAAATTAACATCTACCAACTGAACAAAATATTTTGTTCATTGCGCATTGAACTCTTTACAGACCTCGTGCGGCGCACAATTAAACCACTGTGGAAGACGATCTTCAGAGATCCTTCCGTCGCACGCGTCCCTGCACCACGGCTTCTTATCTTCTCCGCAGACCTCGTGCGACGCGTTAGTTAATTAACATCTTCTCAGGCCGTTAATTAACATCTTGTAGTTTCAAAAATGTTTATCTTAGGCGGTTATTACTTAACAACCACCTGAGATAATGCCCGATACTGTTCTTCAGTTTCCTTATCCCTTGCTTCTTTTTTATTTAGATTCCAATATAAATACTCAAACATGTTTACATTCTGCAAATTGTGTTCAAATTCGATGATTCTTTCTTCTACATTTGTATTAAATTAACATCTACCAACTGAACAAAATATTTTGTTCATTGCGCATTGAACTCTTTGCAGACCTCGTGCGGCGCACAATTAAACCACTGTGGAAGACGATCTTCAGAGATCCTTCCGTCGCACGCGTCCCTGCACCACGGCTTCTTAACTTCTCCGCAGACCTCGTGCGGCGCGTCAGTTAATTAACATCTATTCAGGCGGTTGGTACTTACCAACCGCTTGAGAATATATTTATCTTGGGGACGGTTGTTACTTACCAATCGCCTGAGATAAGCCCATGGAGTTCCCCTTGCCGCACGATATTGCGGTCCTGATTGTGGGGTGGGTCGCCGCAACCTCAACCCATCCCATGGACGACCTCTCCAGTCTGCGCGCCACCTGCAAGGCCATGCACGCGGCGTGCCGTGATCCCACCGTGGGAAGGCGCGTGGCGCTGGAGCGGGAGAGCAGCTGGGAGTGGTTCCAACGGCACGGGAACGGGAGCTACGATGCCCTTGTGGAGCGCCTGGCCAACGTGGGCAACCCTCATGCGTGCTACGTCACCGGGTTCGACCTCGTCTTCAACTACGGCCGCGCACAGGCGCAGCGGGGCACCCAGTTCCTTGCCCGGGCGGCCGCGAACGGCCACAAGGTGGCGGCCTACGTCCTCGCCATGCTCTGCTACGACGTCGACCGCGGGGACCGCGACGCCCTCGAGTATATCCGGCAGGTCGAAGGCGAGGCCCACGTCGGCGACAACACGGTCGGGTCCGTCGCGATGAAGAGGGCCAACAAGGAGTGTTGCCGGTGTTGGAATCAAGCCATGCAGAGGCTCGACGTTTTCGTGAGCTGGAGGTTGCTGCGTAGGCCTCCTCCCGGACCGCCGTCGGTGGCGCTGCCCGACATTGACGATGGCGTTTGCCGCTGCCCAACAGGGGGGAACCAGGGGCCTGCCCGCTGCGGCAGGCGAGGGTGGTCCGAGACCGTCTTCTGTACTGAGAACTGTAGGATTGAGCGCGACTATGACTTGTTCTCCCATAACGTGTTGTACTCTATGGGTTATATTAAAAATGTCCACTGAAAAAATAAATGAAAAAATCATTATATTCATCAAGATAGAAAAATGAAAAATAGCATTTGTTGTATGTTTTTTATGTTCTGACTAATTTCAAAGGATTTATGAAGTGAAATTTAATGGTAACCTTTACTTATCAATAATATTACAAAAAAGTGGATTTTTGCCTTTTAAAGGACCACATTTAATCAAGAATATTAATTAAGAAGAAGTAAGTATCTTCACAGACGGTTGGTACTTAACAACCGTCTGAAAATATGTTTATCTCAGGCGGGTATTACTTAACAACCGTCTGGGATAATGCCCGATACTATTCTTCAGTTTCCTTATCCCTTGCTTCTTTTTTATTTAGATTCCAATATAAATACTCAAACATGTTTAGATTCTGCAAATTGTGTCCAAATTTGATGATTCTTTCTTCTACATTTGTATAAAATTAACATCTACCACCTGAACAAAATATTTTTAAAACTTGTATAGCTGACATTGTAATGTTTTGGTAAATATCAAATTAATTTCTACTCACATATTATTCACATTTGTGTATCTCATTAAAAAAAAAGTTCCTTCACTCAAAATTGTTGGTATGAACATATTTGTATAATTTATACATGTATGAATTTTTTTAATTTTTTTAAAAGCATTCCAACATGTCAAACTTCAAATTATCAGCCATTCTAACTAAATGCTCATATTCATATGAGGCATTCATCAAATTATGAACACACATTGATTCAAAAAAAATTAAAAAAATATGAAAAAATTCGTAGAGGTTGGTATGATGAGTAAAAATGTCCACTGAAAAAATAAATGAAAAAAGCATTATATTCATCAAGATAGAAAAATGAAAAATAGCATTTGTTGTATGTTTTTTATGTTCTGACCAATTTCAAAGGATTTATGAAGTGAAATTTAATGGTAACCTTTACTTATCAAAAATATTACAAGAAAGTAGATTTTTGCCTTTTTAAAGGACCACATTTAATAGAGAATATTAATTAAGAAGAAGTAAATATCTTCACAGGCGGTTGGTACTTAACAACCATCTGAAAATATGTTTATCTCAGGCGGGTATTACTTAACAACCGCCTGGGATAATGCCCGATACTGTTCTTCAGTTTCCTTATCCCTTGCTTCTTTTTTATTTGGATTCCAATATAAATACTCAAACATGTTTAGATTATGCAAATTGTGTCCAAATTCGATGATTCTTTCTTCTATATTTGTATAAAATTAACATCTACCACCTGAACAAAATATTTTTAAAACTTGTATAGCTAACATTGTAATGTTTTGGTAAATATCAAATTAATTTCTACTCACATATTATTCACATTTGTGTATCAAAAAAAAGTTCCTTCACTCAAAATTGTTGGTATGAACATATTTGTATAATTTATACATGTATGAATTTTTTTAATTTTTTTAAAAGCATTCCAACATGTCAAACTTCAAATTATCCACCATTCTAACTAAATGCTCATATTCATATGAGGCATTCATCAAATTATGAACACACATTGATTCAAAAAAATTTAAAAAAATATGAAAAAATTCGTAGAGGATGGTATGATGAGTCAAAATGTCCACTGAAAAAATAAATGAAAAAAGCATTATATTCATCAATATAGAAAAATGAAAAATTGCATTTGTTGTATGTTTTTTATGTTCTGACCAATTTCAAAGGATTTATGAAGTGAAATTTAATGGTAACCTTTACTTATCAATAATATTACAAGAAAGTGGATTTTTGCCTTTTTAAAGGACCACATTTAATCAAGAATATTAATTAAGAAGAAGTAAAAATCTTCACAGGCGGTTGGTACTTAACAACCATCTGAAAATATGTTTATCTCAGGCGGGTATTACTTAACAACCGCCTGGATAATGTACGATATTGTTCTTCAGTTTCCTTATCCCTTGCTTCTTTTTTATTTCGATTCCAATATAAATACTCAAACATGTTTAGATTCTGCAAATTGTGTCCAAATTCGATGATTCTTTCTTCTACATTTGTATAAAATTAACATCTACCACCTGAATAAAATATTTTTAAAACTTGTATAACTGACATTGTAATGTTTTGGTAAATATCAAATTAATTTCTACTCACATATTATTCACATTTGTGTATGTCATAAAAAAGGTTCCTTCACTCAAAATTGTTGGTATGAACATATTTGTATAATTTATACATGTATGAATTTTTTTAATTTTTTGAAAAGCATTCCAACATGTCAAACTTCAAATTATCCACCATTCTAACTAAATGCTCATATTCATATGAGGCATTCATCAAATTATGAACACACATTGATTCAAAAAAAATTAAAAAAAATATGAAAAAACTCGTAGAGGTTGGTATGATGAGTAAAAATGTCCACTGAAAAAATAAATGAAAAAAGCATTATATTCATCAAGATAGAAAAATGAAAAATAGCATTTGTTGTATGTTTTTTATGTTCTGACCAATTTCAAAGGATTTATGAAGTGAAATTTAATGGTAACCTTTACTTATCAATAATATTACAATAAAGTGGATTTTTGCCTTTTTAAAGGACCACATTTAATCAAGAATATTAATTAAGAAGAAGTAAATATCTTCACAGGCGGTTGGTACTTAACAACCATCTGAAAATATGTCTATCTCAGGCGGGTATTACTTAACAACCGCCTGGGATAATGCCCGATACTGTTCTTCAGTTTCCTTATCCCTTGCTTCTTTTTTATTTGGATTCCAATATAAATACTCAAACATGTTTAGATTCTGCAAATTGTGTCCAAATTCGATGATTCTTTCTTCTACATTTGTATAAAATTAACATCTACCACCTGAACAAAATATTTTTAAACTTGTATAGATGACATTGTAATGTTTTGGTAAATATCAAATTAATTTCTACTCACATATTATTCACATTTGTGTATCAAAAAAAGCTCCTTCACTCAAAATTGTTGGTATGAACATATTTGTATAATTTATACATGTATGAATTTTTTTAATTTTTTAAAAATCATTCCAACATGTCAAACTTCAAATTATCCACCATTCTAACTAAATGCTCATATTCATATGAGGCATTCATCAAATTATGAACACACATTGATTCAAAAAAATTTAAAAAAATATGAAAAAATTCGTAGAGGTTGGTATGATGAGTCAAAATGTCCACTGAAAAAATAAATGAAAAAAGCATTATATTCATCAAGATAGAAAAATGAAAAATAGCATTTGTTGTATGTTTTTTATGTTCTGACCAATTTCAAAGGATTTATGAAGTGAAATTTAATGGTAACCTTTACTTATCAATAATATTACAAGAAAGTGGATTTTTGCCTTTTTAAAGGACCACATTTAATCAAGAATATTAATTAAGAAGAAGTAAAAATCTTCACAGGCGGTTGGTACTTAACAACCGTCTGAAAATATGTTTATCTCAGGCGGGTATTACTTAACAACCGCCTGGATAATGTACGATATTGTTCTTCAGTTTCCTTATCCCTTGCTTCTTTTTTATTTTGATTCCAATATAAATACTCAAACATGTTTAAATTCTGCAAATTGTGTCCAAATTCGATGATTCTTTCTTCTACATTTGTATAAAATTAACATCTACCACCTGAACAAAATATTTTTAAAACTTGTATAGCTGACATTGTAATGTTTTGGTAAATATCAAATTAATTTCTACTCACATATTATTCACATTTGTGTATCTCATCAAAAAAAAGTTCCTTCACTCAAAATTGTTGGTATGATCATATTTGTATAATTTATACATGTATGAATTTTTTTAATTTTTTTAAAAGCATTCCAACATGTCAAACTTCAAATTATCCACCATTCTAACTAAATGCTCATATTCATATGAGGCATTCATCAAATTATGAACACACATTGATTCAAAAAAAATTAAAAAAATGTTAAAAAATTCGTAGAGGTTGGTATGATGAGTAAAAATGTCCACTGAAAAAATAAATGAAAAAAGCATTATATTCATCAAGATAGAAAAATGAAAAATAGCATTTGTTGTATGTTTTTTATGTTCTGACCAATTTCAAAGGATTTATGAAGTGAAATTTAATGGTAACCTTTACTTATCAATAATATTACAAGAAAGTGGATTTTTGCCTTTTTAAAGGACCACATTTAATCAAGAATATTAATTAAGAAGAAGTAAATATCTTCACAGGCGGTTGGTACTTAACAACCATCTGAAAATATGTTTATCTCAGGCGGGTATTACTTAACAACCGTCTGGGATAATGCCCGATACTGTTCTTCAGTTTCCTTATCCCTTGCTTCTTTTTTATTTAGATTCCAATATAAATACTCAAACATGTTTAGATTCTGCAAATTGTGTCCAAATTCGATGATTCTTTCTTCTACATTTGTATAAAATTAACATCTACCACCTGAACAAAATATTTTTAAAACTTGTATAGCTGACATTGTAATATTTTGGTAAATATCAAATTAATTTCTACTCACATATTATTCATATTTGTGTATCTCATAAAAAAAGTTCCTTCACTCAAAATTGTTGGTAAGAACATATTTGTATAATTTATACATGTATGAATTTTTTTAATTTTTTTAAAAGCATTCAAACATGTCAAACTTCAAATTATCCACCATTCTAACTAAATGCTCATATTCATATGAGGCATTCATCAAATTATGAACACACATTGATTCAAAAAAATTTAAAAAAATATGAAAAAATTCGTAGAGGTTGGTATGATGAGTAAAAATGTCCACTGAAAAAATAAATGAAAAAAGAATTATATTCATCAAGATAGAAAAATGAAAAATAGCATTTGTTGTATGTTTTTTTTATGTTCTGGCCAATTTCAAAGGATTTATGAAGTGAAATTTAATGGTAACCTTTACTTATCAATAATATTACAAGAAAGTGGATTTTTGCCTTTTTAAAGGACCACATTTAATCAAGAATATTAATTAAGAAGAAGTAAAAATCTTCACAGGCGGTTGGTACTTAACAAACGTCTGAAAATATGTTTATCTTAGGCGGGTATTACTTAACAACCGCCTGGGATAATGTCCGATATTGTTCTTCAGTTTCCTTATCCCTTGCTTCTTTTTTATTTAGATTCCAATATAAATACTCAAACATGTTTAGATTCTGCAAATTGTGTCCAAATTCGATGATTCTTTCTTCTACATTTGTATAAAATTAACATCTACCACCTGAACAAAATATTTTTAAAACTTGTATAGCTGACATTGTAATGTTTTGGTAAATATCAAATTAATTTCTAACTCACATATTATTCACATTTGTGTATCTCATAAAAAAAAGTTCCTTCACTCAAAATTGTTGGTATGAACATATTTGTATAATTTATACATGTATGAGTTTTTTTAATTTTTTTAAAAGCATTCCAACATGTCAAACTTCAAATTATCCACCATTCTAACTAAATGCTCATATTCATATGAGGCATTCATCAAATTATGAACACACGTTGATTCAAAAAAATTTAAAAAAATATGAAAAAAATCGTAGAGGTTGGTATGATGAGTCAAAATGTCCACTGAAAAAATAAATGAAAAAAGCATTATATTCATCAAGATAGAAAAATGAAAAATAGCATTTGTTGTATGTTTTTTATGTTCTGACCAATTTCAAAGGATTTATGAAGTGAAATTTAATGGTAACCTTTACTTATCAATAATATTACAAGAAAGTGGATTTTTGCTTTTTTAAAGGACCACATTTAATCAAGAATATTAATTAAGAAGAAGTAAAAATCTTCACAGGCGGTTGGTACTTAACAACCGTCTGAAAATATGTTTATCTCAGGCGGGTATTACTTAACAACCGCCTGGGATAATGTCCGATATTGTTCTTCAGTTTCCTTATCCCTTGCTTCTTTTTTATTTAGATTCCAATATAAATACTCAAACATGTTTAGATTCTGCAAATTGTGTCCAAATTCGATGATTCTTTCTTCTACATTTGTATAAAATTAACGTCTACCACCTGAACAAAATATTTTTAAAACTTGTATAGCTGACATTGTAATGTTTTGGTAATATTAAATTAATTTCTACTCACATATTATTCACATTTGTGTATCTCATAAAAAAAAGTTTCTTCACTCAAAATTGTTGGTATGAACATATTTGTACAATTTATACATGTATGAATTTTCTTAATTTTTTTAAAAGCATTCCAACATGTCAAACTTCAAATTATCCACCATTCTAACTAAATGCTCATATTCATATGAGACATTCATCAAATTATAAACACACATTGATTCAAAAAAATTTAAAAAAAATATGAAAAAATTCGTAGAGGTTGGTATGATGAGTAAAAATGTCCACTGAAAAAATAAATGAAAAAAGCATTATATTCATCAAGATAGAAAAATGAAAAATAGCATTTGTTGTATGTTTTTTATGTTCTGACCAATTTCAAAGGATTTATGAAGTGAAATTTAATGGTAAACTTTACTTATCAATAATATTACAAGAAAGTGGATTTTTGCCTTTTTAAAGGACCACATTTAATCAAGAATATTAATTAAGAAGAAGTAAATATCTTCACAGGTGGTTGGTACTTAACAACCATCTGAAAATATGTTTATCTCAGGCGGGTATTACTTAACAACCGTCTGGGATAATGCCCGATACTGTTCTTCAGTTTCCTTATCCCTTGCTTCTTTTTTATTTAGATTCCAATATAAATACTCAAACATGTTTAGATTCTGCAAATTGTGTCCAAATTCGATGATTCTTTCTTCTACATTTGTATAAAATGAATATCTACCACCTGAACAAAATATTTTTAAAACTTGTATAGCTGACATTGTAATGTTTTGGTAAATATCAAATTAATTTCTACTCACATATTATTCACATTTGTGTATCTCATAAAAAAAATTCCTTCAGTCAAAATTGTTGGTATGAACATATTTGTATAATTTATACATGTATGAATTTTTTAATTTTTTTAAAAGCATTCCAACATGTCAAACTTCAAATTATCCACCATTCTAACTAAATGCTCATATTCATATGAGGCATTCATCAAATTATGAACACACATTGATTCAAAAAAATTAAAAAAATATAAAAAAATTCGTAGAGGTTGGTATGATGAGTAAAAATGTCCACTGAAAAAATAAATGAAAAAAGCGTTATATTCATCAAGATAGAAAAATGAAAAATAGCATTTGTTGTATGTTTTTTTATGTTCTGACCAATTTCAAAGGATTTATGAAGTGAAATTTAATGGTAACCTTTACTTATCAATAATATTACAAGAAAGTGAATTTTTGCCTTTTTAAAGGACCACATTTAATCAAGAATATTAATTAAGAAGAAGTAAAAATCTTCACAGGCGGTTGGTACTTAACAACCGTCTGAAAATATGTTTATCTCAGGCGGGTATTACTTAACAACCGCCTGGGATAATGTCCGATATTGTTCTTCAGTTTCCTTATCCCTTGCTTCTTTTTTATTTAGATTCCAATATAAATACACAAACATGTTTAGATTCTGCAAATTGTGTCCAAATTCGATGATTCTTTCTTCTACATTTGTATAAAATTAACATCTACCACCTGAACAAAATATTTTTAAAACTTGTATAGCTGATATTGTAATGTTTTGGTAAATATCAAATTAATTTCTACTCACATATTATTCACATTTGTGTATCTCATAAAAAAAAGTTCCTTCACTCAAAATTGTTGGTATGAACATATTTGTATAATTTATACATGTATGAGTTTTTTTAATTTTTTTAAAAGCATTCCAACATGTCAAACTTCAAATTATCCACCATTCTAACTAAATGCTCATATTCATATGAGGCATTCATCAAATTATGAACACACGTTGATTCAAAAAAATTTAAAAAAATATGAAAAAAATCGTAGAGGTTGGTATGATGAGTCAAAATGTCCACTGAAAAAATAAATGAAAAAAGCATTATATTCATCAAGATAGAAAAATGAAAAATAGCATTTGTTGTATGTTTTTTATGTTCTGACCAATTTCAAAGGATTTATGAAGTGAAATTTAATGGTAACCTTTACTTATCAATAATATTACAAGAAAGTGGATTTTTGCTTTTTTAAAGGACCACATTTAATCAAGAATATTAATTAAGAAGAAGTAAAAATCTTCACAGGCGGTTGGTACTTAACAACCGTCTGAAAATATGTTTATCTCAGGCGGGTATTACTTAACAACCGCCTGGGATAATGTCCGATATTGTTCTTCAGTTTCCTTATCCCTTGCTTCTTTTTTATTTAGATTCCAATATAAATACTCAAACATGTTTAGATTCTGCAAATTGTGTCCAAATTCGATGATTCTTTCTTCTACATTTGTATAAAATTAACGTCTACCACCTGAACAAAATATTTTTAAAACTTGTATAGCTGACATTGTAATGTTTTGGTAATATTAAATTAATTTCTACTCACATATTATTCACATTTGTGTATCTCATAAAAAAAAGTTTCTTCACTCAAAATTGTTGGTATGAACATATTTGTACAATTTATACATGTATGAATTTTCTTAATTTTTTTAAAAGCATTCCAACATGTCAAACTTCAAATTATCCACCATTCTAACTAAATGCTCATATTCATATGAGACATTCATCAAATTATAAACACACATTGATTCAAAAAAATTTAAAAAAAATATGAAAAAATTCGTAGAGGTTGGTATGATGAGTAAAAATGTCCACTGAAAAAATAAATGAAAAAAGCATTATATTCATCAAGATAGAAAAATGAAAAATAGCATTTGTTGTATGTTTTTTATGTTCTGACCAATTTCAAAGGATTTATGAAGTGAAATTTAATGGTAAACTTTACTTATCAATAATATTACAAGAAAGTGGATTTTTGCCTTTTTAAAGGACCACATTTAATCAAGAATATTAATTAAGAAGAAGTAAATATCTTCACAGGTGGTTGGTACTTAACAACCATCTGAAAATATGTTTATCTCAGGCGGGTATTACTTAACAACCGTCTGGGATAATGCCCGATACTGTTCTTCAGTTTCCTTATCCCTTGCTTCTTTTTTATTTAGATTCCAATATAAATACTCAAACATGTTTAGATTCTGCAAATTGTGTCCAAATTCGATGATTCTTTCTTCTACATTTGTATAAAATGAATATCTACCACCTGAACAAAATATTTTTAAAACTTGTATAGCTGACATTGTAATGTTTTGGTAAATATCAAATTAATTTCTACTCACATATTATTCACATTTGTGTATCTCATAAAAAAAATTCCTTCAGTCAAAATTGTTGGTATGAACATATTTGTATAATTTATACATGTATGAATTTTTTAATTTTTTTAAAAGCATTCCAACATGTCAAACTTCAAATTATCCACCATTCTAACTAAATGCTCATATTCATATGAGGCATTCATCAAATTATGAACACACATTGATTCAAAAAAATTAAAAAAATATAAAAAAATTCGTAGAGGTTGGTATGATGAGTAAAAATGTCCACTGAAAAAATAAATGAAAAAAGCGTTATATTCATCAAGATAGAAAAATGAAAAATAGCATTTGTTGTATGTTTTTTTATGTTCTGACCAATTTCAAAGGATTTATGAAGTGAAATTTAATGGTAACCTTTACTTATCAATAATATTACAAGAAAGTGAATTTTTGCCTTTTTAAAGGACCACATTTAATCAAGAATATTAATTAAGAAGAAGTAAAAATCTTCACAGGCGGTTGGTACTTAACAACCGTCTGAAAATATGTTTATCTCAGGCGGGTATTACTTAACAACCGCCTGGGATAATGTCCGATATTGTTCTTCAGTTTCCTTATCCCTTGCTTCTTTTTTATTTAGATTCCAATATAAATACACAAACATGTTTAGATTCTGCAAATTGTGTCCAAATTCGATGATTCTTTCTTCTACATTTGTATAAAATTAACATCTACCACCTGAACAAAATATTTTTAAAACTTGTATAGCTGATATTGTAATGTTTTGGTAAATATCAAATTAATTTCTACTCACATATTATTCACATTTGTGTATCTCATAAAAAAAAGTTCCTTCACTCAAAATTGTTGGTATGAACATATTTGTATAATTTATACATGTATGAATTTTTTTAATTTTTTTAAAAGCATTCCAACATGTCAATTTTCAAATTATCCACCATTCTAACTAAATGCTCATATTCATATGAGGCATTCATCAAATTATGAACACACATTGATTCAAAAAAATTTAAAAAATATGAAAAAATTCGTAGAGGTTGGTATGATGAGTAAAAATGTCCACTGAAAAAATAAATGAAAAAAGCATTATATTCATCAAGATAGAAAAATGAAAAATAGCATTTGTTGTATGTTTTTTATGTTCTGACCAATTTCAAAGGATTTATGAAGTGAAATTTAATGGTAACCTTTACTTATCAATAATATTACAAGAAAGTGGATTTTTGCCTTTTTAAAGGACCACATTTAATCAAGAATATTAATTAAGAAGAAGTAAATATCTTCACAGGCGGTTGGTGATTACCAACCGCCTGAGAATATACTTACCAACCGCCTGAGATAATCTTCTTCTCAGACGTGAAATTTTAATTAACGATGAACACACTACACATTCATTCATTCACACAGTTGAAGAACACACAAGATACTCATTCATTAACAATATTCAATCACACATCTCACAAAAGAACACACAAGATGCACAATATTTACACAAGAACACACAAGATACACAAGTAATATTCAATCACATAGATGAAAAAAGATAGATTTCATTCATTAACAATATTTACAAAACAGAAGCAACTAAAAACAATAAAAAGAAAAAACTAATTAAATTCTACTCCTACTCCTCTTTATCCTCCTCCTCCTCGTCCTTCGGCGGCGACTCCGGCACTGGTGCAACAGGAGACAGGGCTGGCTGCACCGGCGGTGCAACCCCGAGGTTGCTAGCCGTCGCCTCCACTAGCGTTCTACGGCCCTCGGGGCCAAGAACCTGGGCCATCGTCGCGAACAGAATGTCGAGACGATCAGCCACCCCCGTGAGGGTGTAGAGGTAGTGGCCCATGGTACCCATTCCAGTATACTCTGGAAGGGACCCAGCCCCAAGGCACTCATGGCGCGAGACGTATTGTTGTACGCCTCTCGCGCCATGGGGAGGCGCTGCTCGGTGTTGATCTTCTCGGGGGAGCTGCAACATAGTTTCTTGCAAGGTGGCTCCCTCGGAGGGCTTGGCGGCGGAAGGTCGGCCATAGTGGTGTTGGGTCGTCAGAGCGGAGGAAGACAAAGAAAACAAGAGGATTCAAAGTGAGCGATGCGCTTGTGAGCGATAGCGCGTCTTTAAGGCCGCGCGGAGTGGAAAAGAAAGGTCGCGCCTCGGGGAAAAGAAAGGTCGCGCACGCGTGACATGGTCACTGATGTGTGGGACCGGGTCCACATGTCAGTGACCGCTGATTAAGTCAGGGGATCCTCATCCCGGTTGGTGAGGGGTCTTTATGTAGGCGTTCATCAAATTAAGAAGAAGTAAATATCTTCACAGGCCCATGTTTAACTCAGGCGGGTGTTACTAACCAACCGTCTGAGATAATTGTATCTTCTCAAGCGGTTGGTAAGTAAAATCCGACTGAGGTACATCTCTTCTCTCACGGTCGGTACTTAAAATCCGCCTGAGAAAATGTGAGTCTATATATACCCCTCAGCAGCATTGGAAAAACCTAACCCGGGCGAAACACTTAGACGCCGTTAGGCTGCCAAAATTTCGTTTGCCGCCAAGTGTTCGCCCTCGTCACTTCCAGGTACGCCGCCGAGCTTCGCCGTCGCCGAGCTTCGCCGTTGCTGCCGAGCTTCGCCCTCCTCACTTCCAGGTACGCTGAGCGAAGCCATTTCCGTCGCCGTCGAGCTTCAAGGTAAACCCTTCGACCTTCCATCCTCCTTCGCCGTGCCGCCTCCCTCCCCGCCCTCGCTGCCGCCTTGCATATCCTTGGTTAGGGTTCGGGAATTAGATAATGGTAGGCATCCTTGGTTAGGGTTAGGTGGAATTCGAAAAACTATCAAGTTCGGTGGCATCTTTGGTTAGGGTTCGGTGGGGCAAGATTTATGTGGATGGTTATATCACGATAAATTGGTAGTTGGTTTTGTGTGTCTGAAACTGTGAAATCAGTAGCATTTCATCTTCTGGTAGTTTGCAGAGATAAAACTGTCAAGTTCGAATGAATAGGAGTTACTCCCTTCGTCGTGGATGGTTATATCACGATAAATTGGTAGTTGGTTCTGTGTGTCTGAAACTGTTCTGACACATTAGTGGTAAACATGATTCTAGACTCTAGTAACAGCAGTATATTCCCTATTTCTATCATCGGCTTTGCATATGCCACATAATTCTCTATTAGGGGCAAGATTTAGCTATATTTGGTTAAGTTGACCAAATTTGGCTAATTTTGGCTGAGTTACATTAGATATAGTTATACATGACTAATTTTGACTAAGTTATGCTATATTTAGCTATATTTGGCTACTTTTGCTTAGAGTTAGCTATGCTAGACTAAGTTTGGCTAAGTTTGCTTTTATTTCTCTAAGTTTCATTTGAGCAATTGTAGCTAATATGTGCTACCAAAGATGTCTGCACTTGTGGCTCCATCAGCTTCATTTGAGCAATTGTACCTAATCTGAGCTACCAAAGTTATGCTATATTTAGCTCTGAAGCCAAACATGTTGCTGGCCAACTCATTTGTGATGCCAGGAGCATCCTCACGCCCATATCTAGGTAACACTAGGTGTGGCGATGGAGTATGAGCATATGATGTCGATCTCTATGATACACGAATTTAGTTAGACCTATATAACTTCAAAAATGTGTTTTGGCTAAATTTACTTAATTGAGCCAAAATTGAGAAAATTTGTTTTAAATATGACCAAATTTAGTTATGCCATTTATTAGATTTTTTGTCTTATTAGATCTAGCATGGAAAGCCCTAAGAAGACTGGTCCTGATAGTAACAACAAAGAAGACAATATGGAGTTTACTGACTCCAGCAGTTCAGGCTCCTGTCACAGTCCTTCGGATCCTTTTCCGAATATAAAAATTAAAAAGACTTCAGTGGATCTAGACCCGGAATATGATCCTGCCGACGAGGTATGGATCACGAATCTTAACTTCAGCAGTTCAAGTTAATGTTGGTTGTCAAGTATACGAAGTCTTATAATTTTTTTCTACCTAGATTAATCTCGAAGACAATGAGGTGACATCGGCTCCTAAAATCGCAGAAGGTTCACCAATGGATGAATCCTCAGCTTCACTCAAGCGGAAACGAGGGCAATGAGGTCCCAATAAGGGTCCATTGGACCGCATCATGTACATAACAAGGGTCGGTCCAGGTGGGCTTCCCCAAGAACCACTGGATTTAGTTACCAAGTACCGTAATGCATGCGGTTTTCTTGTTAGGGAGGTTGTGCCGATCACAACCGAGAATTGGAGGAAATTACCCGAGCAGACCAAGAATGAGTTGTGGGAAAAGATAAAGAAACAATTCAAGTTCCTGAAAGGCACAGAAGAAGCTGTAAAGAAAGCAACATTGGTCTCTTGCGGCAAGAAGTTTCGATGCTGAAAGAGTGAAATGAATGCTTATGTTAAGGCCAATAAGGTCCCTAGCCTGAGGAAGATGGGAAAAATCACACAAGCTCAGTGGCAAGAGTTTGTTCGTCAAAAGAGCACACCTGATGCTAAAGCTCTAAGTGCAACTAGGTCAGAGCTTGCAAAAAAGAACAAATACCATCATCGCTTGGGGTCTGCCGGATATGCCCCCAAAGTCCAGAAATCGAATAAGATAATAGACGAAATTCTTAGTAAGGGCAATCCTGACCCATTAGAAGGGTGCGATGAACGAACTCAACGCTGGGTCTTTGCTCGGTCAGGTTTGACCAGCGAAGGCAAACTTGAAAAGCCCGACTCTCTGAATGAAGTAGAGGATAAAATGAAAGAAGTAATTGAAAAGCAATAGAAGGGTCTCTTCAAGCCGAAGAGGGAGAATGACCAACTTACCGCTATCTTAGGAAACCCTGAACACAGCGGACGGGTTCGAGTGGTCTCTTCTCAAATGTCTTGGCTAGATGGTTTCCCTAAAGATAAAGACACACATAGATTACGTGAGAAGTTTAAGAAAACACTTGATGAAACGATTGCTCAAAAGGTCAAAGAAAATATGCAAGAAATAATGGAACAACTTAGACAATCAGGACAATTAGTGGCACCGAGTACAATGATGGTTCCGGTGCAAAAGGAGCAATTAGTATCTCCAACTGCCTACCCTAGCAGCGTTGGTTCCGTGCCAGGCTCAGGGTCAGCCCATAAGTTCCCTGTTGATGATATTGCTAACGACAAATCTTGTCGTCTTCTTGTCCCAATAGGCAGAGCAGGGAACAAAACCAAACAGGTTGCCACTGCTATGGCAAAGCCTGATCGTGACTTCAACGGGAGTCCACTTCCGTTGTATTATTCTGTGGTGCAAGTTCTTCAGATCATTGATAATGATTATGAAGATTATGAAATAGACCACGTCACACCTGAGGGGATCGCGACTCTGGGGCAGGCTGTCAACCAATTAATCCTTTGGCACCGACGCGATATCGTGTTGGACGATGAGCCAATTTCTAGCCCCGTCGCATCTCCAAATACTGCAACCCCATCTTCTAAGGCGAAAGTGCATGAAGATCCACTCCCAGTCCGGGAAGATCCACTCCCCCTATGTCTGAGCAAGGATGATGATATCCAAGAGCAACAAGTTGGACAACAACTTCAAGCAGTACCAGAGCAAGCTGTTGCTAGTAAAGAGCAACTAGTTGAGCAACAGCTTGAAGTAGTACTAGAGCCAGCTGCTGGGAGTAAAGAGCAATCAGTTGAACAACAGGTTCAACAACAAGCCAGTGTCCAACTTCCAACGACTACTCCTCGATCATCAGTGCCTGTCAAAGTTAGCTCATACGAAAATAAGAAACCTTCATCAGAAGTGACAAAGTATTTGGAAGCTATGAAGGAAAATATTAGAAAATCGAGTGCATCTCGTTCTTCTCGTGAGCCAGCATTAGAAGATATCGAGGAGTGGGAAGAAGACGGTGTCATGTATAATCAGCGGACGGCTTTAGTTAAACCAGGAGTTCCAATATACAAGCTTGAGGATGTTCCTCCTAAATTTGAGAATGGGAAGCCGTTCATGACATCCGTACAACTTAGCAAACAACCCGTCCAGCTCAGAAGAATGCATGAGTGGTACATCACTGCCAACACAAAATTTGGTCTTAATTGCGTCATATTTCGTATTCCAAAAGAAGCATTCTGGAGCACTGGAGTAGATAAACGAGTCATTTTATTTGAAGAGCTGCTTTCCCTTTTCCATCGGGGCATGCTAGATATCAACCTGCTGCTCGTCTGGTGCTTGTAAGTGCTCTAATATTTTGTATTTGCTTTTCTTACTACACGCATACGCATTTCATGAGATTATAACAATTCTGGACTTCTTCAATAGGATGCAATACATGGATAATGTAAAGTTGGCACGCAAGACAGGTATCCTTGACCCTACTAGGATTGCAAAGTCGCTATTCGACGTCCAGGCGAATCGAGAATCAAGTCAGTACAAACACATGAAAAAAAAAAGATTTTGAAAGAGCAATTGCAAAACTTAAGAAGGATTGAAAGGCAGAAGTTGCAGCTTACATAGGACATGCGATGTTTAACTTTGTCAGAGACGGCCAGGACCTCGTAAAGGCTCCGTACCACTTCGAGTAAGTTCGACACATGACATTGAAATAGCAATTATTGGTAATTGTTAACACGTGTGTTTGTATGTTTGCAGTAATCACTACATAATGATCTTCATCAAGCCAACGCAGGGAATGGCAACAGTCTTGGACTCGGCTGATTACCCACCAGATCGTTACAAAGATTTCCTTTCCATTTTGAAAAAGTACATTTATTCAATAATTTTAATTTACGCACATTTAGAATGTGTTGACAAGTTTTATATGACATTTCTTGTATTACAGCGCTTGGCAGTTTTACGCGGAGCTTGGCGGTCAGAGACCTCCTAATACGAATGCATTGGACATTAAAACGTATTATGCTTGTCCGAAGCAGCCTGCTGGGAGTGTCTTATGCGGGTATTATGTATGCGAGCATCTTCGGACCGCCGTCGTATATAGAGTCAATCGTGAGGATGTCAGTTATCCTTAATGTCGATACCTTATTTTCTTACTTTTGTGTTTCATTTTCATTGTAACTAGCATAGTTTAATGCTTATATTCTCTGCTGTTCAATATTACCAGAAACATTATTTTCATATTTTGATTCCAACTTCAAAATTCAATTGCTCATAGTACAACTGCTCCAAAAATACCTACTAAATTCTTGTATACTCTCACTTTGATCTATACTTTGAGATTGTTCAAACCAACACCTTCTAAACCTTGTTATGTGTTATATTGCAGCACAAGAAGAATCTGAACGAAGAATGGCCGGTTTGTAGAAGTATTCCTGATGGAGGAGCCGACAGGATTGCTTCTGAACTCTGTCAGTTCATTTGTCGCAAAATTTCGCACAAAAAGGGGAAGTTCTTTGATAAGAGTGGTTCAACAGCTGATGTGCCAGAACTTTGCGACTATGCCAATATAAACAGCTTTTAGTGAAAACTTGTAAACTTTGAGATGAATTGTATCTGTAACTTGTACATATGTATATTGTTTTAGTGAAATTGACTTATGTGATGATAATATTGTTGACTTTTGTTCTGTGATAATTGTTGTTTTTTGTTCTATGATTATATTGAATTGACCTGGAAATTAGAAATAACAGCAGTAGTACTGCATGACTGTGAAAAACAATTATCACAGGCGGCTAGATACAAGTAAAGAAACATCTGTGATAACCTAATTTTTACAGGCGGTGTCTGTTATGGTAGAAACCGGCTGCGTTAAAGGGTCTTCACAGATGGCTGATATAGGTAAACTCCGTCTGTGATAACACCATTATCATAGACGGGTTAGTTATGCTTCGATAACCGTCTGTAAAGACACATTATCATTGATGATTAGTTATGCTTTAACACCCGTCTGTGAAGACACATTATCATAGGCGGTTAGTTATGCTTCAAAATCCGCCTGTGAAGACATATTATCATAGACGGTTAGTTATGCTTCAAAACCCGCCTGTGAAAATACATTATCATTGGCGGTTAGTTATGCTTCAATACCCGTCTGTGAAGACTCATTATCATAAGCGGTTAGTTATGCTTCAATAACTGTCTGTGATAAGACATTTATCACAGGCGGTTATATATGCTGCACGACCCGCCTGTGATAAAGTATTTTCACAGGCGGCTATTCTAAGTAAAGAACCGCCTATGATAATCTGTCTTCACAGGCGGCTAGCCTAAGTGAAGAACCACCTATGATAATGTGTCTTCACAGGCGGTTTCACTTCTCCGCCTGTGAAATTGCGGATTATCACAGACTCTTCGTTTCAGGCAGTTTTAAAAGCCGTCTGTGATAATAGGTTTGGAGCCGCCTGTGATGAGGCTTATTGTAGGAGTGGATGGAGCTTCGTGTATGTAAGGAGCTGCATTGTGGGGAGCTGCCAATATAACGTGATGAATGTCAACCGGATGAACAATGAAGAAGGGCTTTATGGCACACATAAGCAAACGGATGGAGGAAACAACACAATTTTAATCGATCACTTCCCACCTCCCAGTGTTGCTGCTCTTGGTGTCATCCATGGCTAGTGTGTGGCCCTGGTGATCACATCGATGTTGCAGCTCCACCACCTAGTTGTGACACCCGGTTCTGAGAATGAACCAATTGGGACGCATATGTGTGTCCAAGATGTTTAACACACATACACAAGTGCTTCACAAATGATATTCAGATTATAACTATGTCCCAAATCATAATAATAACGGTACCTGATTACAATATCCAATTAGTCTCGAATACAAGCTCTAATAACATTATTGCAGCGGATAAACTAAACACTAATAGACTTCATCTCCACAAGCAGTTCGACAGTAACATGCATGCCTATTACTCCTCATAGTCCTTCGGATACTCCAAATTTTCTCCTGTTACTGAATTAATGTGGGAATAGCAAGGGTGAGCCATGTTCTACTCAACAAGTGTGGGAAAATATGGCATGTAGCTAAAACAAGGATGATAATAATTGGCTAATTGCAGAAAAGTACATTTCATTTGCAAAAGTAAGAGAATGCAACTTATGATTACTATGTGAGGCCATTTCCCATAATAACCCAAATACCAATAATACCATGTCCAATACCATCAATTCAACTTAAATAACCATACTCACCATAATGTATCCATAACCATATGCCAATTTCATACCTTTATAACCAACCATGCTCATATAACATAACCAAACCCATCCCCAAAACCCAAATTCAGTTCTAATCATGTAGGTCATTCAGGTGCTCTTAACCAGGAGCACAACTATCATGATAGTTTTACACTCTAGAGAGGTTGTACCACTTTACCCACAAGTTCATGATTTCGTCACCCGTTGGCGACTAAAGAAAAACTCCTTTACAAATACACTACCATAGGTGTATGACCAAGAGATCGCAAAATAGCCTTTACAAAGTGATTACCAGCATATGCGGACCCACTGAGGTTTCACCGGAGGTGATGTCTCCAACTGAGCACATCCATTCAAGGGCCCCCTCTTTGCCGTTCAGATCCCAGGGCAGTCCCGCCATTACTGCAAACCAAACTGACTCCCACTCCCCGAGCCTTCCTTATGATCCGAACGATACTGGCAATAAACTAATTAATCAGCTAAGCTGCACTCATACTTGGCCTTGTGGTGGCACTGTTGTCCTGGCATATTCTCGCATGAACCGATCCTTAGATTTAAGGCAGGCAAAACCATCATACCATCAAACCCATTCCATGAACCATGCTTGCTTAGATTCCCTAAGTTCCATGTTGTTGAAATAGTCATTATCACTAATTCACATACTTCATAAGTTCAATAGTTCATAATTAAGCCATTTGGCTATTCCCAATCCCAATTGAGTAAGCAGAGCAAAAGTGTAAAATACTCTTCCCGACTCTCTACATCATATCCCGAGCGACAAGGATGGGCATATTGACATTTCTTACTGTAAGTATCGAATGCCCAAGAGGGGGGTGAATTGGGATTCTTTTCAAAAATTAAAGTAATAAAACTTAATTACTAAAAGCCCAATTCCCTATGCAAACAACCTATGCATTCAAGTGAATAGTAACTTTGAGGTATATAAATGCACAAGTGTAAGGGGAGAGGAAGAAAACGCAAACTCCCGAGGAGACACGAAGGCACAGAGATTTATCCCGTGGTTCGGCAAGATCGTCAAGATCTTCCTACATCCACGTTGTGGCACCCACCAAAGGGTATAGCCACTCCCAAGTCACCGAGACCAGGGATATTCACTATACTTCTCCGTTCGCCAACCTCGGCAAGGTGGAGCTCAAGCCTTGTACAAGTTGGATCCTCCGGGCTTCCACAACTATCTTGGCAAGCTCCGGAAGGCTCTCTCCAATACAATCACCAAGGGATACTCCCTTACAGCTCTCACTACACTAGAGATTCCAATCACCAAGAATGGAAGCACACAAGCACTATCTCTAGCAAGTTCTAGCCTATCTTTTGGTGTGTAAGTGGTGTAGATTATCTAGAAGTATTAGCTCAACGTCTTGAATGCTTGAGAATGTGTAGAGTAGCTCTGGTTGTCAAGACTTGTCGAATAGACTGGTTGAAGGGGTATAAATAGCCAACCTCCATGAAATAGCCGTTGGAAAAGTAGGCTGACATCACTATTTTTCGAACACCGGATGATCCGATTCTCCCCCTTCAGTTACCGTCGGCCAAATCCAAATTAGCTGATGTCACTGTGTCAGATATGACCGTTGTTAGACCGATGTTACCCTTGCCTTCTCATCAGATGATCCGGTGGCACTCCATCCAGAATTAGTTCAGAATTGATGCTTATTGGAGTGATCGATCGATGTGTTCATTGTTGTACATCAGATGATCCGGCGTTACACTTGGTCTAGGGAGATTGCTTACTGTATTGATGGACCGATGTAACATGCCCTTCATCATCGGATGATCCGGTGAGTACTTAGTTCTGAGGTCTTCTTCTTCTGCTGAACCAACTCGACCGATGTGTTGTTTTCTGGAATCATCAGTTGATCCGATGAGTTGATTTTGTTTGCTTCGAGTTGTTCTAAGTGATTCTTTTGGAATCTGCTCGATTGACCTCTTAGGCATTGGATGGAAATAATCTTCTGATGATTATCAAGCATTGAGTGTTGTCAATTTTGGTTGAATAATTTTGACATGTGAGCTTTTACTTCTAATCTTCATAAACATTGATTGATCTCATAGAATGATTGTTTAGGGGTCTCCAATTATATCCAATGAGCAGTAGATTAAATTCATATAGATTTCATTTGAGTGTGATGAGTGATATGGGAGATCTTGCATCCACAAATTCATTAGTAAAATCCAATGGTTGTCATTAATCACCGAAACCATACCTCATGGGGGCCTAGATGCTTTCAATCTCCCCCTTTTTGGTGATTGATGACAACACAACAAGTGAAGCATAATAGTAATTAATTTGACAATACGATACTCAAGAAGATATGCAATGAGTACAAGATATGGCATATTAAACTTGAAGATTCAAAAGATATTAATAACTTGAAAGCTTAACGATCAATAACATATGAGAGAATTAAGAGTCACAAGAATACTCAATGAAAAGCAAAGAAGTAGCAAATCATCAAATTACAAAAGGACTCCAAAAACTCCAAAAAGATAGACTCCTCCTACAGCTAGGACTCCCCCTGAGGCTAAGCTAGACTCCCCCTGACTCCTGACTCTTCTCCCCCTTTGGCATCAAGACACCAAAAAGGAAGCCGAGTGCCTAAGGATCCTGAGCGCTCGGAGCGATGACGAACTGGTCACCGACGGGGGTGCTGTCATCGGAGCTGCTGCCTGCTGCTGCCAAAGCTGGAGTAGAGGTGGCGGGAGCTGTAGGAGCCGCTGTCGGTGCCTGCTGAGTCTGAGCTGCTGGCAATGGGGCACTAACAACGGACGCGGCGTCTGCTGGAAAAGTGTCATAGCTGGCAAGGGAGAGTGGATAGGAGCACCTGGAGCAAGCAGTGGGAACATGCTGATGTCGGGATCGGCGTGGCCGGCTCTGGTGCTGAAGCTGGAGCCAGAACAGGTGGGCCTGGAGCAAGGCCTGGAAGCTGCGACAGTAGGGCAATCCCAGTCTGTGTGTAGAGGTTGGTGATCAACCCTAGGATGCCCATCATCCCCTGCTGTGTCTGATGTTGTTGGTCAAGAGAGCGCTGGTGCATCTGATAAATCATTCCAATCAGTCTGTCAGTGTCCTCTCGCCTCTCGCGGGCGTTCTGTCGCTGCATCTTCTGCTGCTGCTGCTGGAGCTCCAAGAGACGCGCAGCCTGCTCAGCTCGGGCCTGCTCAGCTGCAAGCCAGTCCAGGCGCTGCTGCTCAACCATCTGAAGTAGGGAGGTAAGCTCAGATGGTTGAGAGACATGTGCCTCTGACACGAGAGTTGGAGTAGGAGGTGGCACAGTCGAGCCTCCAGTCTCCGCGTCGTGCTGCCTGGGTGAGGGAGGAGGCGGGAAGTACTCCTCGACACTGTTGCTGGTGTCACTCTTGGGCCAAATATGCTGAAGGTCCTCACCCTGAGCCTCTACCTGTGCTAGTCTCTCGTCTTTCTTCTCCAGGTCTGACCAGTCTTCCTCAGATAGACGAGCACGGACCTGACGCTCAACAGGATGGCCAAGGCGGCGGTCTCCAGGAGCTGGAGCATGGTAGTGACTGAACCGTGTGACGCTCTCGTCGGTGAGACTGTCACGCACGGTGGACCCCTCTAGAGCTACCATGTAGAGCAAGTAACTGATCCAATGACCAAATACGAGCTGCCTCATCATCCCAACTCCATCAGTGATTACGTCCTCCATCTCACATATGAGGATGTCCACAATGTCGAACTCCATCCCGTTCATGATGTAGAATAGGAGAGTCTGCTGCAGGCTGGTGAACCCCTCAAGGTATCCGGACCTTGGCAGAAGTGTGCGGCGCAAGGCAAGGTGCACAGTGGTGCAGCTGGAGTGAGTAGTGCCGGTACCCTCGGATGGTATGGAGAGAAAGGCTGAGCAAACAGTGAACGTATCTCCTCAAGTGGTGGTGCCACTCCTCCAGTGAGCGGCATCCTCGGTGGGTCAGCCTGTCCATACACCCTCTCGTGCAGGCAAGTGTCATGGAGGTCCACTCCTAGCAGTTATCCCAAAGTCTGCCTGGTCAAGTGATGATGCTGGCCCATGAACATGAAATCAATAGATCTGCGGCCCTCAGAGACGTAGAGTGTGTCATAGAATACTCGGACCCAATCCTCCACGTAGGCACTCCTCTTGTAGGACATCAGCTCCACAAGCCCTCTATACCTCTCAAAGTAAGGGCGTATCTCCGTCTCGGCTGTCAGTGCAAGCTGATCCCAATCCAGGAAATTATGCTGGAAGAGCTTATGGCCCCGACATCTGTAAGTCTTGTACAGTGACGTCTGTGTCAAGGTACAAAAGCGGTTGTCCACGAGTGACTCTCTAGGATGTGGGAACCACTCCTCAAGTAAAATGCTCCACCTGAGCTTTCTGAGCTGCTTGGCCTTCATCTTCCGGTAATCGGTCAGGCGAACACCCTCAGCGACACGGACGTTGGTGTCCATCTCATAGACGGCTCTCTGGGCCGCCCTATCCTCTCGAAGGTCAGCAGCTGACGGTCTCGGTCTCGGGGCTACAGCTGGGTGACCCCCGCGGGTCCTGGCTGAGCACCGGCGAACAAGCGGCACTTCGGGCTCTTCTTCTTTCTCGGACTCCTCTAGCACGGGAGGCTGCCTCTGACGGGCCTCGCAGATCCTCAATGATCCTCCTCGGCCACGCTCTCGCTCCTCGGTGGTGCGAGCGGCCATTAGGGCTTTCTTTGCCTCCTTCGACAGCTTCTGCTTTTTGGCAGTCGGATCCTTGATAGCCTTGCCCTTTCCCTTCTTGTCACGGCCCATGACGATGACGAGGATGAGCACGCGGGACAAGCGAGCTCGGGGACGGTGACGCAAAGGTCGTCGAGGTCGGGAACCCTAGCAATGAAGCGACAGTGACCGAAAGGGGGAAGCACCACGGCGGCGCAGAGGGTGGCAGTGGTTGTGCTTGGGGCAGCGTCGGTGGTGCGTGGGAGGCAGCGGCGGCGCTATGGAGAGGGCGACGGCCGGGCATGAGGTAGCGGCGCGGCATGGAGTGGTGCTGCGTGGGGCGTAGGGTGAGTGGCGGCGGCGGCCGAAGGCAGCGGCGGCGGCAACTCGGATGGCGGCGGCGACCGGAGGCAGCAGCGGCGGCGGCTCGGAGGACGGCAGCGGCAGGGCTAGGGAGCGGCAGCGGCGGAGGTGAGGGCGTCGGTGGCGGTGAGAGAGTCGAGGAGACAGAAAGACGAAGGCGAAGAGGCGCTAAATAGGTGGGGCCCGAACCCTAGCTCAAATTTTAACACTGGATAAACTGACGTTAGATGATAGGAGCATCAGTCGAATGGTACAGTAAGGGTATTCCAGAGGCACCATTGACACCGGATGGTCCGACGTGGAAAGGATTTGCATCGGTGGAATTTAGCACAATTCAGAAATGTGAACATCGGATGCACCGATGTTTCTCAGATTGAACTCGTCGGTTGATTTGTCTTACTGACTGAACTGACCCTTGGCATTAGAACACAAACTGATCTGATGAGATTCTGGCCAATGCATCGGATAATCCGATGACTACAAAACAGCATCATCCCATATATGTCCTTTGACTCAAACAAACAAACACGAAGAAACACATGTCTTAGGACTTTTTGGGCAACCCCTTACCCCTCAAAAATACTAATTGTCAATAACTTGGCTAAGCCCTAAAGCAAATAGAACACCGAAGAAAATAAGGAATAAATCCAAATAAAATGTAAGGCCCATGCTTTGTGAGCTAGAGGATGAAGACTTCTATCTCTTTAAAGCATGTTCCTTTAGGCATTAACGCACCTAACATTTTGTTTTTTCCACATCATATGAGTTGAGATATTGTATTTCAAACAAGTCTCTTTCTCATGAAGTGGTTTCCCCTTTGTGACAATCTACCGTATGCAATGCCAAACAATTTATAATCAAGAAATTTAAATATGAGTGCAAGTCTATATGGCAGGCATCATGCAAGACATAAAATAAACCTATCCTGCCAAACATGAACCTTTCAAAGGCTTCTTCAGGGAGAGCCACTCTCCAAGCCTTGGGGAAACCCAAAAGAACCTCCATCCCAAGCTAAACCTTGCTCACCCCTATCCTTTGAAGGTTAGACAAGACCTATATGAGATGCATTCTTACATGATCATGGCAATTTACATGACGTTCGATGCATCTAGCACATTTAATTCACTTCTTAGTCTAGAAAAAGTTTTCTCATCAAGTGGTTTAGTGAAGATATCCACCAATTGTTCTTCGGACCTAACACCTCGCAATGAGATGTCTCCCTTAGCTTCATGGTCCCTCAAGAAATGATGGCGAATATCAATGTGCTTAGTGCGGGAGTGTTGAATGGGGTTTTTAGCTATCTTAACCGCACTTTCATTGTCACAAAGGAGAGGCACGCAGCCAAGTTTAATACCAAAGTCCAAAAGGGTTTGCTTCATATAAAGAATTTGGGCACAACATGCACCAGCCGCAATATATTCCGCTTCCGCCGCGGACAAAGTGACGGGATTTTGCTTCTTGCTAGACCAAGATACTAGGGAACGCCCAAGCAAGTGGCACCCACCGGAGGTACTCTTGCGATCCACACGGCATCCAGCAAAGTTCGAATCCGAGTAACCCAAGAGATGGAATTTTGCACCTTTAGGGTACCACAAGCCCACACTAGGGGTATGCTTAAGATACCGAAGTATCCTAAAGACCGCCTTCCGATGCGATTCTTTAGGTGCCGCTTAAAAGCGAGCACACAAGCATACACTAAACAAGATATCAGGCCTAGATGCGGTAAGATAAAGCAATGAACCAATAATAGAACGGTAGTTAGATTTATCAATAGGTTTACCATCCTTATCCGCGTCGAGATGACAATTTGTTGCCATTGGAGTGCATCTTGAGCTACAATCTCCCATCTCAAATTTCTTCAAGAGGTCCTTGGTATACTTCTCTTGATAGACAAAGGTCCCCTCTTGAAGTTGCTTGATTTGAAATCCAAGGAAGAAGTTGAGCTCTCCAATCATCGACATCTCGAATTCCCTAGACATCATTTTGCCAAAATCATGGCTAAGAGCTTTGTTAGTTGAACCAAAAATAATATCATCAACGTAAATTTGACAAATAAATAATTCTCCGTCGGTGTCTTTGGTGAAGAGTGTAGTGTCCACCCTCCCGATCTTGAATCCTTGCATGATCAAGAAATCCCGTAGTCGTTCATACCACGCCCTAGGTGCTTGCTTGAGCCCGTAGAGCGCCTTGTGCAACCTAAACACATGATTAGGATTCCTCGGATCTTCAAACCCGGGATGTTGTTCAACATAGACTAGCTCGTTAATATAACCATTAAGAAAGGCACTTTTCACATCCATTTGATAAAGCTTTATGTTATGATGTGATGCAAAGGCAAGGAGTATACGGATGGCTTCTAGCCGGGTGACCAAAGCAAATGTCTCCCCAAAATCAAGTCCTTCAACTTGCGAGAACCCCTTTGCCACAAGTCTTGCCTTGTTGTGGACCACAACGCCGTTCTCATCTTGTTTGTTGTCGTACACCCACTTTGTTCCGATGACGTTCTTGTCCTTTGGTCGCTCCTCCAACACCAAAACTTCATTGCGGATGAAGTTGTTGAGTTCTTCTTGCATGGCCATCACCTAGTTTGGATCTTGGAGTGCTTCCTCAATGTGAGTGGGTTCTACACATGAAACAAACGAGTAGTTCTCTTAAAATGAAGCGAAATGACGAGAACGTGTACTTACTCCCCTTGACGGACTTCCGATAATTTGGTCCATCGGATGCGCCTTGGAGATGCTTCCATGCCTCATAAGTGGTTGTGAAGCACTTGGCGGTGGTGATGCGTGTTGCTCTTCTTGTGGTTGGACTTGATCATGGACTTCTTATTCTTCTTGATGTTGTGTGGCTTGTGAATCTTGAGTCGGCAATGGATCATCCTTCTATTCTTTGTCAACTTGAGGCGCCATAGAGGTGTTGTTGTTGGAACTTGAAGCTCCCACTTGATCATGGCTCTCCTCAACTTCAGGCTTGATGTCTCCAATGGTCATGTTCTTCATGGCTTCTCGTAGAGGCTCATCATCTATTTCATCATGACCAAAACTCTCCTCTTGGGAGCCATTAGTCTCATCAAACTCAACATCACAACTTTCCTCAACTAAACTGAAGGTTTGGTTGAATACTCGATATGCTTTTGAGTTTGATGCATAACCAAGGAATATACCAACATCACATCTTCTTTCAAACTTACCGATCCTTTTCTTGCAGTAGATGTAGCACTTGCATCCAAAGACTCGAAAGTAGGAGATGTTGGGCTTTCTCCCAATGAGAAGCTCGTACGGGGTCTTTTGAAGTAGTCGATGTAGGTAGACCCTATTTGCGGCATGGCACGCCGTGTTGATTGCTTCGGCCCAAAACTTCTCCGACGTGCCGTAGTCATCAAGCATTGCTCGTGCAAGAGTGATGAGAGTCTTGTTCTTCCTTTCAACGACACCATTTTGTTGAGGAGTGTACGTGGTTGAAAACTCATGCTTCACACCTTCACGATCACACCACTCCCCAATGTTGTAGTTCTTGAATTCGGTGTCGTTGTCCTCCGGACCTTGATGATGGGAAGTTTAAATTCCCTTTGGGCACGGTTAGCGAAGGTCTTGAACACTTCCGGAGTTTCACTCTTGTCACCTAGAAACAAAGTCCAAGCATAGCGAGAGTAGTCATCAACTATAACAAGACAATAGAGATTACCGCCAAGACTTTGATATGTGGACGGTCCGAAGAGGTCCATGTGGAGTAGCTCAAGTGGCTTGGAGGTTGACACCATTGTCTTCATCGGGTGGTGTGAAGCAACTTGCTTCCCGGCTTGACAAGTGCAACAAAGCTTGTTCTTCTCAAATGTGACATCCTTCACGCCAGTCACCATCCCAAGCTTGAATGACTTCTTGAGCTTGCTCATTCCAATGTGCGCTATGCGTCGATGCCATAGCCAACCCAAACTCTTCTTAGTGAAAAGACAAGTGGTCCAACTAGCATCCTTGTTGGTGAAGTCTACTAGGTAGATATGTCCATGCCGAAATCCTTTGAAGATTAGTTCTTGGCTTGTTTCACTAGTCACAACAACATCATTTTTGCTAAAGGTGCACGTTAGTCCAAGATCACATAGTTGTGCAATAGAGAGTAAATTAAAACTAAGTGACTTAACGTGCAATACATTGGAAATAGATAAATCATTTGAAATAGCAATCTTACCTAACCCAATTACCTTCCCCTTAGAGTTATCACCAAAGGTGAGTTGTTCATGATTGCCGGGGTTTTCTATGGTGGTGAACATACCATCATTGCCGGTCATATGTTGAGTGCACCCGCTATCGAGTATCCAATGCTTTCCTCCGGCTTTGTAGTTCACCTACACACATGAATTCAATTTTTGACTTTAGGCACCCAAGCCAACTTAGGTCCTTGTATGTGTGATACAAGTGTTTTTGGGACCCAAAGATGCTTGGGGAGCTTCCCCTTCATGCCCTTTATGTACTTGCCAATGAACCTTGCCTTCACCTTGCCATCTACTTTACTCAAGAGATAATAATGATCATTGAAAGTAGACTTGTAGTAAGTAGGCAATTTCGGAGAAGGTCGGTTGGGAAGAGGACACTCCCTTGTATGGTGACCGGTGACCTCACAATGTTGGCAATAGGAACCAACTTCCTTGATGAAGCTTGTTCTAAGCTCCGGTGAGGGCACCTTTCCTTTGTTTGGCACCGGGAAGGATCCAAGTCCTCTCTTGTTGAAGGCCTTTGCTTGTTGGAAGAGGATTTCCTTGTGCTTTACTTCTCCTTTTGATAGTCTTGCCACACTAGTGCGGAGACTTTCAATTTCTTCCAACAAGTCCTCTACCTACCATTCTCTTTCAAAGGAAAAGACTTGTGCAAGACATTAGTTGCATGAGAAGTAATGGATACCTTATCATTAAGAGTTTATTTCTTTATATTTTTCAAATCTTGATCAAGCACTTCATAGGCAAGGTTAAGTATTTGATGCTCTTGGATTAACTCATTGTGCTTACCCAAGAGTGATTGGTGGGCTAAGTCAAGCTCATGATGATCTAGCTTGATTTGAGCCTTATCCTCCTCAACTTGCTTGACATGGGATTTGAGCGTGTCATGCTCCTTAAGTATGCTTTCATACTTGTCAAGCAAATCGAGGTTAGCACTCTCAAGCTTAGCACGAGTTTCTTCTAGAGCCTTAACCTTACTCTTTTCTCTCTTAATGATAGTGTGATATTCATTTATTAATGAAGTTAGGTCATCGGGGGAAAGCTCATCATCGCTAGAATCATCACATACCTTGGTGTTACCTTTAGCCATGAGGCACATGGGAGGTGGATGAAGAGATGAGTCATCATTGTTGGCAATGGCAAGGCCAATCAAACTTTCTTCTTCCTCTTCACTCTCTTCATCACTTGATTCTTCTTCGGTGATCCATTCATTTGCCTCACACATGAACACCTTTTGTGGTCCTTTTCTTTTCTTTGGAAAGAGTTTTGCTTTCTTTCCCTTGTCATGTTTCTTCTTTCCAAATGATCTTTGTTTGGGTTTGACCTCTTCTTCATCATCTTCACTATCTTCAAGCTTGCGATGCTTGCTCTTGTGGTTCTCTCTTCTTTTGTCCGGTTTTGGACAATCATAGGAGATGTGGCCTTGATCACCACAATTGTAGCAAGTCTTGTGGTCATCTCTCCTTGGTAGAAAAGCTTTCTTCTTGGGATCAAAGGTGTATCCCTTCTTGGCAATCTTGGTGTTCAAGCGAGAGAACTTTCTCATCATCAATGCAAGCTCATCATCGTCATCTTCACTTGATGCTTGCTCTTCTTCACTTGAGCTAGGCTCAACCACTTTCTTTTTCTTGAGACCTTTTTTCTTGGTGGAGGCCTTTAGAGCAATTGTCTTTGAAGATGATTGCTCCATCATCCCAAGTACACTCATCTCATGAGCGTGAATTTCTCCAATAAGTTTTGAAACTTCAATGTGATCAAGATATTCCTTTTGAAGCATGGAGTTGATGAAGTTGTACTTTGGCTTAGGGAGGAGCATAAGAATCTTGCGGTTGATGAGTCCCTTGCCAAGAGAAGCAATATCAAGAGCATTAATTTCTTCAATAAGCACATTTAAGTGAGAAAACATTTCATTGACATTTTCATGAGGTAGCATTTTGAACTCATCATATTTGGCTTTAAGAATATGATATTTTAGTTCTTTGACACGAGAAGAACCCTCATGAATATCTATCAAGCACGCCCAAATTTCACAAGCTTTCTCTTTGCTAGCAATCCTAGCAAATACATCTTGACTAATACATTCATAGATTGCATTCCTAGCTTTAGCATCCCACTTGATTTGATCACCAACATAATTGTGCTCACCAATCCCCGCATGGGTCGCTTCCCATACCTTGGGAGCAATAGCCTCTAGATAAGCACGCATGCGTGCTTTCCAATAGGCAAAGTTCTTGCCCTCGAAGATAGGAACCGAACCCCCAATCTTGGCCATTTTAGCTCTCTAGCGGTGAAGCTAGAATGATCCAATGAGAACCTTGCTCTGATACCAATTGTAAGGATCGAATGCCCAAGAGGGGGGGTGAATTGGGCTTCTTTTCAAAAATTAAAGCAATAAAACTTAATTACTAAAAGCCCAATTCCCTATGCAAACAACCTATGCATTCAAGTGAATAGTAACTTTGAGGTATATAAATGCACAAGTGTAAGGGGAAAGGAAGAAAGCACAAACTCCCGAGGAGACACGAAGGCACGGAGATTTATCCCGTGGTTCAGCAAGATCGTCAAGATCTTCCTACATCCACGTTGTGGCACCCACCAAAGGGTATAGCCACTCCCAAGTCACCGAGACCAGGGATATTCACTATACTTCTCCATTCGCCAACCTCGGCAAGGTGGAGCTCAAGCCTTGTACAAGTTGGATCCTTCGGGCTTCCACAACTGTCTTGGCAAGCTCTGGAAGGCTCTCTCCAATACAATCACCAAGGGACACTCCCTTACAGCTCTCACTACACTAGAGATTCCAATCACCAAGAATGGAAGCACACAAGCACTATCTCTAGCAAGTTCTAGCCTATCTCTTGGTGTGTAAGTGGTGTAGATGATCTAGAAGTATTAGCTCAACGTCTTGAATGCTTGAGAATGTGTAGAGTAGCTCTGGTTGTCAAGACTTGTCGAATAGACCGGTTGAAGGGGTATAAATAGCCAGTCTCCACGAAATAGCCGTTGGAAAAGTAGGCTGACATCACTGTTCTGCGAACACCGGATGATCTGATGCTCCCCCTTCAGTTATCATCGGTCAAATCCAAATTAGCTGATGTCACTGTGTCAGATATGACCGTTGTTAGACCGATGTTACCCTTGCCTTCTCATTGGATTATCCGGTGGCACTCCATCCAGAATTAGTTCAGAATTGATGCTTACTGGAGTGATCGACCGATGTGTTCATTGTTATACATCGGATGGTCCGGTGTTACACTTGGTCCAGGGAGATTGCCTACTGTATTGATGGACCGATGTAACATGCCTTCATCATCGGATGATACGGTGAGTACTTAGTTCTGAGGTCTTCTTCTTCTGCTGAACTAACTCGACTGATGTGTTGTTTTCTGGAATCATCGGTTGATCCGGTGAGTTGATTTTGTTTGCTTCTAGTTGTTCTAAGTGATTATTTTGGAATTTGCTCGATTGAACTCTTAGGCATTGGTTGGAAATATTCTTCTGATGATTATCAAGCATTGAGTGCTGTCAATTTTGGTTGAATAATTTTGACATGTGAGCTTTTACTTCTAATCTTCATAAATATTGATTGATCTCATAGAATGATTGTTTAGGGGTCTCCAATTATATCCAATGAGCAGTAGATTAAATTCATATAGATTTCATTTGAGTGTGATGAGTGATATGGGAGACCTTGCATCCACAAATTCATTAGTAAAATCCAATGGTTGTCATTAATCACTGAAACCATACCTCATGGGGGCCTAGATGCTTTCACTTACGTCACAGATAAAAATTCGAAAGCGCACGAAAACTATCGATGTAGCATTTCCCCTTAAATGATATTTTACAGGGTTGCTCCCCCTCTTTTACCTCATTTCTAGTAATAAATGTTTGCATGCACTATTTCTCCAAGGACAAGTGGAAATAGGTTAAATAGAAAGGTGACTTGTGCAAGAAATGGTTTTTCCTTCACATAATTCAGTTGTATTGACCGGTGAAATTGGTATATAACAACCATCAACAAACCCCCCCAAGCTTATCATTTGCTTGTCCCGAGCAAAGTCAAGACTTTAGGTTGATGATCAGGAGTTGCTACAATGTTCTATTTTTCAAAAGTACCATGTGCACAATAAAATACTCTACCTAGTATTGCAAAAATTGGCATGGTATTTCACCCATCTTATGTCATTATGGGGCTTATGCCTTCTCCTAGTCATGGGTGGTTGAAAGATAGAACAGCAAATGGAGCAAGCATACCCTAGAGATCAATTTCCACTCAAATTTCGAAGAGTTCAATTTAGACTTTAAGTACCTCAAATTGATTCTCTCAATCACTCCTTTGTGTGTAGTGGAAATAATTCCTCGCCAAGGCATTTTTCCTATACTCATCCTAGCACTAAATAAGACTTGTATGTGGAGCTTGGTAGGGAATGTAGTAGGCATATTTGCAACACATAATATTGCTAAGTCAAAAAAAGCTAGGAGAAATCAATTCAAAACTATTTGATTCAAGAGTTGTGCATGTGTGATGGAGTGGAAGTGGATGTGGAATGTTTGAGATGGCTTCTATTTATGTAGAATCTCTTATTTTGCAGGTATGAAACATGGCTACTTTTCTTCTTCTCTTTTTTTTTCTCATGCTTATGATGTAAGCATGCATTTTCTTTTCTTTTTCTTGTAGCCATGTCTTCTACTCCCTTTTTATGCAATAAACATGAAGAGAGTACTAAGCATGAAGGGTATGGATTTTCTCTTTTTATTGTGAGATGATGGTATGATGGAATTTTGCTTACTCTTAGTGGTGAAGTATAGCATGTGCAAGTGAAGTCTTGAATTCAAAAAGAAAGGAATGAATTCTCACATAGGTCTATACTAGTTTGATAAGCTCAATGTGAAGACAAATAGCATATGCATAAGGTCTATAAATGTAAAAATATCATATGGCTTTGGTAGGTATTTCCAATCAAATGAGAGTAACTTAAATCTTTGTAGAATTTCTCCGAAAATCTAAGTTCCACTTTCAAACATAGGAATAGCAGCCCTATCACTACATCATATCTCACGACAACTTAGAATTGGATTAAGATTTTGCTACCCACAATTTCTAAATCAAGGCAAAGTTAATTTTAGCCAATGAAAGCAATATTTTGGATTGTATTAAGTTGTAAACTAGGGACCTAGGAAAATTAAAACAGAGCAACTATTCATCATTTCATCTATGTGAATTCTAAACCATTCTTACCGCACATATTTTATTTTATTTGAAAGCAAATCTACTCTACTTTTTTATATGCAAGGTAAATGGTGGATGGATAGAAAATAAATATGAAAGGGGTGTGATACAATTTACCTCAAGTGGGGCTCCCCGCCAAGCTTGTTCTTCAATCACCTCTGTGATGAGGGTTGAACCCTTGATGACGGAAGTATGCCGCGAGATCGGCTTGTTGTTGTTATAGCGTGGAGTTGAAGTTGGTGAACTGAGCATCCAAGTGTTGTTGCCAATCTTGGGTACCTTGGACCTGCTCATGGAGAGTGTTGTAGATGTCTCCCATCCTCACTTAAAGATATTCCATACGTCTAGTGAGAACCATCATTCCTTGGCTAAAGTCATGATGACTTCTAGCCGAAAAGGAATGAAGTCCTCTCACGGACGTTAGAGGAAATCTGCTAGAGCTTGAAGTAGATAGGGATGGCTCCCACGTGGCACCTGGCCATCCATGCCAAGACCGAACTTCAGTCTCATACGGTGGAGGTTGAGTCCATCTGAGTGCATCACCCGTTGGGTTCTCTTCCCCTTCGTACTCGTAGACCCTGGAGATTGTCGGAGGTATGGCCGCTCTCCTTGCACAGCTTCTAGTTATCCTGCTAGAGACATTACTTCTTCGAGCTTCCTCGATGGGAAGAAGATCAATGGTTAGCCTCTGGCATTTGTACAAATGATAATTCGGATTAAGTAACTGAATTTCATTGATGAAGCCGGGATAATAAAATATCAAAGAGCCACCTTGATCATGCTTAAGGGTATGTCCTTGCACTAGATAATCTTCATTAATTAATTCTCATTCATTTTCAATATATTCAAATGAAGTATACTCTAGTGCTCCTACCCTAGTAGCAATGCGGGTAATCAATGAAGTGCATTCAATTGGCCCTGTCCTTGAAATGTAATCTAACCATTGTGTCATCATGGCAATAACAAGAGCAACTTTTATCTTTTTAATTATGGGAAATAAAATTTTTAGCTCATCATCACGCACTACTCTAACAACTCCTCTAGGGAACATAGTCATAGCCACCCATCTAAGCGTAAAGTAGGATTGTGCAAGTGGCTATACGTAGGAGCACTACATCTGACCTCACTAGTCAATTCATGCCAAAAACTTTGTTTGTTAAACATAGACAAAGTGTCTAAATCTAGCAAGCAACATTTGTGGAAGCCTAGGATTTCACTTAAAAGCCATAGGATGTTGTATTCTTTTTGAAATAATCTAAAAGAAATACCATCAAATTATACTTTAATGGTGCAAAGGAATTGTATGGAGAGAAGGCGTGAACCTCTCTCCTCTATGTGAGCAAAATTCTCCCATCCTAGTGCACGCCAAATGGAAAAGAATTCGGAATCCATACCTATTTTGGAGATCAAATCCAGATCATAAGTTTCCTTTGAGAAAACTCATGATCTTGGAGGAGCTTGTGTGCTTGATCTTCAACTTCACTTTGTATGTTGCGGTCGTCGTCGTGGAGAAGTTGTCGCAGGTTGCTCCTCTCACCCATGCGAATGTCCTCACATACACTCCTCCTCTATGAACTTGGTGTAACAACGGAAGGGGGACGTGCACTTGAGTCTCCACCTTGGCTTGAGCTTGCAGCCTCCTTCCTCTTCCCAAACAACCTCTTCATTCCTTTTGTGGCCACAACAAGCAATAACACAACAAAAGCAAAAACTCAGAAGAGGTGATGTTAGTGAAAGCAAAACCCCCCGACGAATTTTCCCTTGAAGAACTTGAGAGTAAATTGCGAATGCAAACAAAAGAAAATATTTTTGGGTTGGATTTGAGCAAGAGTGCTTCAATGAAGAGAAAGAAAAAAATAATGTGAGCAAAGAGTTACTTTGGCGAGGTGTGAAATGAGGTGAAGTGTGAAGAGGAGTGCTCCTCACGGCCACCATTTATGGTGTACACTCCCCAATAGTCACAAGAGGATCAAATGTACTAGCCGTTGGAGGAGAGAGAGAGAGAGACAAAAATGACCATTTCACCATGTCGGCCAAACAGGTGGGTTGGCCGCACTGAAGGTGGATCCCCAATGGTTATAAAATTAGCACGTTGGTGAAATGCCATATTTGCAGCTCAGAAAAAAATTTCGAATAAAAACCCTTTTTCAAAACCCAACAAATTTTTTTGTGGAAAATAAAGAAATAAAAATAAGAGTTGATAATATAAGAGTCTCAACTTGCTAAGAAAACTCAAATATGCAGTGGGGAAAATAAAACTAAGTGGGGAAAAACAAATGAAGAGAAAAGAAAAATCAAAGATAAGATAACTACCAATGTAACCTATTGGCTAGGTCTCACCATCGTCCGATGAGATGCACATTCCTCCTTTATTCATTTCTTGACATCCGAGCCAGGAGGGATGGGCTCGGACGGCTTGCCTTGCTTCTCCCGCCATTCTATCTTTGGCGGCTTGGTGGACTTGGTCCTTTGAGGAGGCCCGAACTTCTTGTCTTCTTGGGGTGTCGGCGTGGACGATAAGACAGGTTCTCCGCATAGATTACTTCCGTCATAAATGCAATGAGCGGATCCACCTTGGAGCAATGACTTCGATATCTTTAATATGTTTAACATTTGGCCCATACTTTATATGAATCATTTAGCATTGCTCCGGCTTTGGGTGAAAGTTAAACTATTCCTCCTTTTCATTGATATGGACGTGGATTTCTCCAGCTCCCACAACTAGACGAGCCTTCGCGGTGATAAGGAATGGGCGCCCAAGAATGAGCAGCATATGCTTCTCGACCTCCATGTTGAGCATCACGGAATACAAGGGTATGAACCAATTCCGGATTTTCACGGAAATGTCTTCAGCAATACCCACCGGATATGGACTGAAGAATCAGCCATTTGGAGCTGCATTGGTGTTGGAGTAAGTTCCGTGAAGTTCAGCTGGTCGAAGACCACCTTGGGCATTACACTCAAACTTTCTCCAAGGTCACAAAGTGCCATGTCAAAGTAGTGGGCCCAAATTGAGCAAGATATGGAGGGATATCTAGGGTCCTTGAGCCAGTTGCCTTCTCGTAGAGAAATCATGTTGACATTTTTAATGGGAGGTTCGGGCTATCCTGGCATCTTGCCATTCTCCACTAGTGGAACAGCAGCTCCCAATTGAGCCAACTGAGTTTCCAACATCTTGTTGAAGCTCAGTTGATTCTTGAAGGCCGAGGATAGTCCTTCAATCTTAACATTTATGCTTTCTAGGGTCTTGTCATTAGTTGAGAGCGTCTTTTATAATGCATCATTGATCTTCAGTTGGCTAATGGCAAGCTCTCTCAAGTTGGGTTGATTTCCATTATTGTCGTTGTTGTTGTATACTCCTTGGAAGAATGGGCATGGTTGGCCCCACCCTTGACCTCCTGGACAATAGCCATTCTTGTTCCCATTGTTGGCTATGTATAAGGCATCCTCACGGGTTTCTGGGCAGTCATTGTCCAAATGGCCCGTGTTTCCATAGACTTCACATGTGATGTGAGAGTATAGGGCATGGGAATTGCCACATACGTCCCCATTGGCTTGTCCATCTATATTCTTCATGAGGAGGTCCAATTTGGCAGCGATCATGTCCACCTCCTTCAAGGTGTGCATGCCTCCCTGATGGATATGGAGACGCTTGTTGCTCCAACCCATGTTTGACACCATCTTTTCAATTATGTCTTTGGCTTTGGGCACCGTCAATGAAAAGAAAGACCTACAGCAGCAGCATCGACATGGTCACGGGCGGAAGGGATTGGCCCTTTGTAGAAGTTTTGGATAATCAGCCAGTCACCCGTCCCATGGTTGGGACAGGCCAGGATGTACTCCTAAAGTCTTTCCCAAGCCTCGGGAATAGACTCCTTGGCGTCTTGCTGGAAGCTGGAAATTTTTCCACGTGGGGTATTGGTCTTGCCCAACGGAAAGAACTTGGCGGGGAATGTCGTAGAACATTTTTCCCAAGTGTCTACAACACTTTGGTTTGCTTAGAACCATTGCATTGCCCTCCCAAGAAGGGAGAACAGAAACAACCTAAGATGGACGGCATCAGAAGATACATCCTTGATCTTAAAAGTGATGCGGATCTCGAGGAACTGTTGCAAGTGAGCACTTGCATTCTCGTTAGCCTTCCCACAAAATGGGTTGGCTTGCACCATAGTGATCAGGCCAGTCTCGATTTTGAAGTTCATGTCTCCAGTTTTAACTGTGGGCCCAATAGGCACATTGTTAGCAGAGGGAGCCGAAAACTCACGAAGGGTCCCCTGGGCCATTGGCATTTCGGTTGTTGGTGTAGTAGCGCTAGCTTTCTTTGCCGCATGAAGCTTATGAGGAGTAATGACACGAGGTCGATCTCTCAGAAGGGATTCGGGATTTTCAACAAAGTTTTTCGTCAAGCAGAAACCAGACATACACTATCCTGTTTTCACATAAAATGCAAAAACAAGAAGGGTTATCCTACTAAAACCTACCCAGGGTCCTATAGTATTCACTCAATCATGCAATACTTCAGCTACCTTCCCCGACAACAGTGCCAGAAATGCTTGTTCACATTTCTTACATCATAGACAAAAATCCGCAAGCCACAGAAACTATCGATGTAGCATTTCCCCTTAAAAGAGTATTCCAAGGGTGTCATTTATATTTTCTCAAAAGTAGACTAGATGGAAGCATAGCAATCATCAAATGGAGGGGATAGGTTGGTCTAGGTAGGGTTCTAGTAAGGATGGGTAATAGATAAGTGAGGTATTGTCACACACACAAGAGCATTCTATCCTAAGGGGAACAAATGGGTCAAGAGAAATTAGGCTAAGTGTTAGGTAGATACGCCTACTATGCTTCTAGTATACATATACATAGCCTAAGTTAGATACTAATGATCATATCAATGGTGAATTCTTATGCTAAGTTGTTCAACACATCGAGCATGGGTTTACCACTAGCAATACTAGGACGACTCCTGAAGAGCCTGTGGCATAGCCGAAAGTGGAGGATTATAAGGACAGATAGGTATGTCACCATCTACTTCCTACCTCTTCAATATGTGGGTCTACGAGACATCCAACGTTACCTAACTATCCTAGCACTATGCTAGCATATTAAGTAAATACCTTAAGAGTCATGACACAAGCCATCTTAAGGCAATGACTATCCTAAACATCGTTGAACCAATGATGAGACATAACATAAGTTATTCATATCAACATAATCATATCATAACTAATTAGACTATAAAGAGGGTTTGTAGTGTTTATGATGATAGAATAATATTGTTATGGCATAATCATAAAGACTACACCAATCACATATATGGAGTCCACAATCAAACAAGAAATGCTTCATCCAAGTATATGAATAAAATAAGACTAAAGATAATATCTTTTTTATGAATAAAGTCACAAATACAAATAGGAATATGAGAGTCATATCTTTCCCAATTGGGAAGAGACTCCTTCTATTCCTTTCCTCTTGGACTATGGACTAGAGGCTCTCCTCTCTATAGCCCAAACTCCTCTAAACCTATGGAGAGTAGTGGATACAATAGAATGAATACCCAAGTGGTGTGTGTCTGAAGTGAGGGTAGGGGTCCTATTTATAGCTGGAGAAGGGTCGGTTCCCGCCACCAAAAGCGCGCTAATCAGTCTTCATCGTGATCAGGGCACCACAGGGAGTCATCACGTGGAAGCTGACCGAGTTTGGCGCCAGGAAGGGGTCGACCGAACCCCCTAGTCGACCGAACAGAAAGTTGGACCAATTCTAGTGTGCTTCCTCGAGGTGACTTCCACGTGGGTCCCATTAACTGATATGGGTGATACACTGCTAGATGGCCTCGAATACTTCTGTTTGTGGGCCATTTGATCCATATGATGTCACATGTCAGCGCTTGATTGGCTGGGATAACATTTTATAGGATTGCTCCCCCTCTTTTACCTCATTTTCTGCTATAAATGTCTGGATGCACTATTTCTCCGAGGACAAGTGGAAATAGGTTAAATAGAAAGGTGATGTGTGCAAGTAATGGTATTTTCTTCACATAATTGAGTTTTATTGACTGGTGAAATTGTTATATAACAACCGTCAATAGCATACAAGTCTAGTAAACACCTATTCATGGGTTTCCCATCAATTTGACACAAGCATGCAATGTTTGAAATAAAACATTTAAAATAGGATCAAAATGTTCAAGGACACTTGCCTTGCTCTGATGGCTGGTTTGGATTGAGTGCTTCAAAGTTCTGGTGTTGAACATCCTCGTAAGCACCTTCTAGAGTGTTTCCTTCTATTCTGCATGACAAACTTGCAAAACAAGCATCTGGGATTGGTTTAGGTTGTGTGTTGATGCAAGAGCGAAGAATGACCGCGTATGGATCACGGCAGCTCCGGAACCATGAACAGCACTACCCGACTCATGATCTTGAGCTCGCTGCTGTGGTACTGGCATTGAAGATGTGGAGGCATTATTTACTGGGTAATCTAGTACACCTATATACTGATCACAAGAGCTTGAAATACATTTTCACCCAGAAGGATTTGAATATGCGACAACGGAGATGGTTAGAGTTGATCAAGGACTATGAAATTGAAATCCACTACCATCCCGGCAAGGCAAACGTAGTCGCAGATGCTCTGAGCCGCAAGTCCCATATCAACAATCTTTCCATTACCTCGATGGAAGGAGAAGAGGAACTGAGTCTCTACTTGGTTCCATATGGGGCCCTCTACAATCTCGCTCTCATTCCTACCATCAGGGAGGATATTGTAGCAGTTCAGAAGAAAGACAAGGGAATGTCACACATTCAGCAAAGAATGGAAAAGGGGGAGATGAAATGTTTCTGATGTGACAATGAAGGCACCCTCTGGTTTAACAACCGTATAGTGGTACCACGAGATATGGAGCTTAGAAAGAAGATACTGGACGAAGCTCATTTGTCCAAGTATTCCATTCATCCGGGAAGCAACAAGATGTACCAAGATTTGAAAAAGAAATTCTGGTGGACTCGGATGAAGAGGGAAGTAGCTAAATACGTATCCGAGTGTGATACGTGCCGGCGAGTGAAGGCCGAGCATATGAAGCTAGCCGGACAGCTTCAACCCTTAAGCCTCCCGGCATGGAAATGGGAGGATATCAGCATGGATTTCATTGTGGGTTTACCTCTCACTCTCCGAAAGAACGATTCAATCTGGGTGATAGTTGACTGACTGACTAAGACGGCGCATTTCATTCTCGTCATACCAACTATCATTCATCAAGATACGCGGAGTTATATATTGCCAGAATCGTATGCCTCCACGGAATACCCCGCACCATCATCTCTGATCGTGGAGCTGTATTTGTTTCATGATTCTGGGAACATCTCCATGATGCGTTGGGAACCAAGTTGATTCAGAGCTTGGCTTATCATCCTCAGACCGATGGTCAGACCGAACGAGTGAATCAAGTGCTAGAAGACATGCTTCGCACCTGTGTCATCCACCATGGTAGGAATTGGGATGATCACCTACCATTGGCGGAATTTTCGTACAACAATGGTTATCAGGCTAGCATTCAGATGGCGCCATATGAAGCTCTTTATGGCCGGAAGTGTCGCACACCTCTAAACTGGTGTGAATCCGGTGAACGAGTGGTGTATGGCATCGACTTGATAAATGAAGCCGAGGAACGGGTTCGCACTATTCAAGCCAATCTCAAAGCTGCTCAGTCTCGTCAGAAGAGCTATGCGGACAAACGACGTCGACCTCTTCACTTCGAAGTTGGGAATCAAGTTTATCTCCGGGTATCCCCTATGAAAGGTATCCATCGATTTGGAGTGAAAGGGAAGCTAGCTCCACGTTTTATTGGGCCGCTCGCAATAATCAAAAGATGCGGACCTGTGGCATATAAATTGGAGTTACCGTCGTCACTTTCAGGGGTTCACAATGTATTCCACATTTCCCAGTTAAGGAAGTGTCTTAAAACTCCCCCTGATGTCCGTATAGAAGATTTGGAAGCTCTCCAACCAGATCTCACTTATTCCGAGCATCCAACTCAGATCGTCGATGAGAAGACTCGCACCACAAGAAGCTGCACCTTGCGTTTCTACAAGGTCTTGTGGAGCAACAACAGTGCTGAAGAAGCCACGTGGGAAAGCGAGGAGTATCTTAGAACGAACTATCCGGACTTGTTAGCGGCATATGTCCGTTAGATTTTTTTCCTTTTACCTTCTTTTGTAATCTCGGGACGAGATTCTTTTAAGGGGGGGGGGAATGTAAAATCCCACTTCTATGGCATGTGAATTCAATAATGAGTTTTGTGATCAACTATATTCAAAATCCAGTATAGTGGTACACATGCACTTAATACCCTCCAAACCCTTCTTGCACTCATGGTTAAATTTAGTTAAACATGAGTATTGGACTTCACCACTAATTCTAGAATGATTCTATTTACCCCCTCTTCAGATTTTAGAATTATTTGGGTGAAGTTTATTAAAGCAATTTAAAGGGGCAGTACTAATTGGCCCTACCAAAAATATTCAAATTAGAATCTCTAAATTTTTCCTTGACCTTCTAATATTCTCAATAGCTTGCCTGCAAAATTTCAAGATTTTGGGAACTCATTTGCTATTTTATTTGAGGCGCTTAGCAAATTTGAATCAAATTCAAATCTGAATTTTAAATTCTTTTCCCACTTCCTTGAACATAAGATTTGAGTTCACCATTGGGTTTAGAATAATTCATGGACCATCTCCACAAAGTTTCATGATTTTTGGAGTTGATCTTCTATTTTTAAATGAATTATTAACTTGTGTGTTGGGGGTCGGACTGACCTGTGGGCCCCACCGGTCAGCCGCTGCTGAAGGTGTCAGGTCGGCCGCTTGCCATCTCTGCGCCGACGCTCGACAGCGCGCGCGCATGCAGCTCCAGCGAGCTGCCTGCGTGCTAGCTTGCCGCGGGCTATAAAAGGCCGCCGCCGCTCCCTTATTTCTCCTCCCCGATCAGTGGTTTCCCCCCCCTCTCGCGAGTTACTCACCGCCGCCGCGTGCCATCGCCGCCGCCCGCCTCTGCTCCGTGGTGCACCGCCGTCTCGCGTAGTTTCAAGCAACGACCCCAACAGCTTAAAGGTGCGCCTAGACGAGCTCTAACTCTCGGTGCAAACCGTTTCCTTTTTCGTTGAGCATTGAAGAAGTTATCAATCTTCTTTCTTCCGGCCGAAGTGAATGAACTCGCTCGGTTTTCGTTTAAATTCCGTTTCTACAAGTAATCATTCTATGCAATTGCTTAGGGATAGTTTCTATAGGACCTAGCGCTCCTACCTGAGCAAAAAACCCTAAAAGTTATCGAGCAACGGCCGAGGAAATCAAGTTTTGCTCGCCGCCGGTGAGGAGACCTCAATTCGCTGTCGAGCTCATAGTTCTCGGTGGTTTTCTCCTCTTCCACTTCCATTTCCTTGATCAGCATCATCCCAGGAAGGTTTTCAAGCAGATCCCGAGTATTTTGAGCTACTCTGGAGCGAGTTCCACGTTGCCCGAGTGCTCACCGCCGCCGCCGCCGTCGCACAGACACTTCCGGCGAGTTTCTGGTCCCACCAACCTCACCGTCGTGCTCAGCGACCCCAAAAACCCCAGGCGGCGATTTTGAGCGAGTTTGGCCCGTCGGTTTAGCCGGCGGCGAGCTCGCCGGCGAGTCACCACCGCGGGCGCCGCCTCGCGCGGGCCCTGGCCCGAGGTAGAAGACGACCCCGTAGGGTCCCACCTGCCAGCGGCTGCGAGATCACGGTGCGGCTGGGATCTCGTGCGGCCGCACACGAATAGGTCTGTGGACCACGGTGTTGCATTGATCAGAGCGCGCCACGTGGCCCATGGGACCCGCTGATTGAAAATTTAAATTCTGACGCCAAGGGTTTATTAAAATAATTCCAGAAAATTATTCAAAATTCTAAATTGAATATCTCTCTATAGACTACTCCAAAAATATTCAAACAAATTTTGTTTGAAAGCACATGAGCTCTAGTTTATGCCAATACCAATTAGGTTCTGTGAAACTCAAAGTTAAATTCTGTAGAAAATAATCTTCCCAAATGCATATGCAATTTTGCCAGACAAGATATCCACTGGAAAAATCCCCAAAATTTATATAAAATTTAGTGTCCCCCCCTTCTGGACCACCAGAAAAAGTTTGGGAGCCATTGCGCCTGTTTAAGCCTCTGTATAGTTCAATTTCCTTTTTCAGTTATTGAATTTTTACAGATGTTCAGTTGCTTTATTATGTCCCAAATTTAAACTGAACATTCCTCTAGTCATACCCTAGCTCCTGTAAAAATCTTGGATTTAATTAACCTACTATCCTAGTCCTAATTCAGTTACAAACTAAATATTGATTTAATGGCTAGAAATTCAATTGTAAAGTAAATCCAGAAATTCTTGCCGAATTAGAAATACAATAACTCCTTCCCCTAAGCTTAGAAAATTATGAAACAAATTTTGCTAGAACCAGAACAACTTCCTCTATCATGATTATCAACTGGCAGCTATGTTCAAGCTACAGTTTCGTCTTTAAAATTCTTGGAATTTTAATACTTGCCATAATTTTTGAGACAACACTTTACTTTGATCATCTCCTGTTCTTTGCAAGAGCCTTGATCATATTCCCTAGTATCTACCATAGAAGTTCCAAAGCCAATTAAGGTCCCTATCATCTAATGATCACCATGGATTAAATTTTTGTCTCGATAATGATTATTTTTCAAAGTCATTTATATACATATTATATGCATATCGTATAGTGACCGAAGTCGAGGAAGAGCCAGAAGTCTTGGAAGAGCATCTTCCAAATATTAACTCAGACTCTGACCTGCAACAAGGCAAGCCCCGGTTTGCATTTAAGTCGTTTATAAAATTTTACTTTGTCACTATGATGAATAGTATATGAATTGTGCATTACGTTTAGGATGATTGATACTCCACTTGCATGGCCAAAAATCCCAGGGATGGTTGGAACGAGTTACAATTTAACCTGTAGTAACTGCTTTGCTAATGCATAGGAAATCCGGTAGAAGTCGAGTAGTTGGAATCTACTCGCGAGAGATGTAGGACATATCTCACAAGATTGGTTAGATAGAAAATGGATTAATATAATGAAATTGAGACCGGGCAGGGGATGGATGGGAAGCGGTGAGAATTGAGTCTCGGTCGCATAGCCCTTGCCTATGTCGATTAAGGCCCGTCTGTATGCGGCCCCGCTGAACAAGCTTGACTTGTACCGGCAACATAATGGACATATGGAATCCAATAAACTGATGTAACTTGATAACTGGGGTGTCGAGGCCCATTAACTCACCATCGACAGGGGTGGGTTGAGGACAGTAAGGTGTAAATCGGTCGGCGGACATATGAGGTGTTCCGTGCCGAGACCTTCTGTTCGCGGAGGTGAGACGGGCTCGGCGTTCGAGTTTCTTGTGAAAGGTGACCATATACGCCTAGTACTGAAGTGTTATGTAGGTACAGGTGTGCTTGCTGACACTTCCGAACGACGTATGTGTCGTGTTGTCCGGGTGTGTCCTGATTGCAATCACTGTCCCTCGCAGTAATAGAGTATCACTTGTTCATTGTGTCGTGACGTAGTAAATACTAAAGAAGCCAGAAAATCATATTGTATTGAATGATAATTACTTTGCAACCTTGTATGATTTAGAGATAGTATAATTAAAAGTTTACAGTTTCCCCATACTTTAGCTGTAATAGCACTATGTGCTCTGGGCATGTCATATCATCGGAAAGCGTTTCTTGTTTGATTGTGGAGCCCATGATGTGCCGTGCCTGGAGAATGTCATTTGCTACATAAAACTTGATTATAAGGATCCACTTGTAGGCGAGTCATTTATGCTTCACCTCACCTATGTTTAGTGTCTCCTTTGCATATGTCTAGTGAGACGGGTTAGTCTTGCTAAGCCTTATGCTCACGGTTGCAGTTAATGAGTTTTTGTAGGTTATACCATTGATGAAGGGTTTGATGATGAGGCTGCACCCCCTCCAGGGTGTACAGCCGAGTGGGAACCCTGCACGCCGCCATAATTGAGCGCTGCTAGTGCGAAGTATCCAAGGAATGGATAACTTTGCTTTTGCATAGCTAGTGCTGAGAGCGTAGCTATGATATATATATTTTTTCTTTCCTTACGCTAGTATTGTAAAAACTTCCGCTGTAATTTAAATAAAAGACTTCGTCTTGTACTTATTCAGGTTCTATTCATGTATAACTGTTGGGTGTCACATCGCACGACACCACCCAATGAGATCCTCGGATGTCGGGATTCCGGTCCCCACATAGATGAAACTAAAGATATATATATATATATATATATATATATATATATATAATATTGTAATAATATGTTGAATTCATGCAAAAATCATTAAGTAGGATGAAAACGAACAAATGAAAAAGAATTAGAAATAAAGATGCAAGTATAAATTGATCCAGGCAGCGGATTAGTCTGAAAAATAACGGACTAGTCTGAATACCTTCACTGGACAATAACGGAGCTATCCAGATCAATCTCGAACTAGTCTGATGTGCACAGACTGCACGGACTTAATCAAAATTTCCCACCCCGGACTTGTCCGGCGTAGCACCGAACTTGTCTGTTGAACTTTCTGTTCCTTGGACGGACTTGTCCGGCGCCAAGCCAGACTTGTCCAATCAGATCTCTGTACCAGCACAGACTGGTCTGCTCCTATGTGGACTTGTCCGTTATTCTAAGGATTGGCGTATTTTAACACTTCACCACACCATGTATATAAATAATAAGAAGTCAACCGTTGTCCAGCCTGGCCGCCTCCGATCCCTTTTTCACGGGAGGTCCCCGATTACCTGCCGCACAACCAAAGGAAATAATTAAAAAGGAAGAAAAGTAAAAAAAGATAAAAAATGCTCTGCTGGCAGGGACTGAATCCCACTAGATCGGGACTCCCTCGATCTGGGCGCACACGCCTGGCCATCGAGGCTGAGCGGGACTCAAGTCCCAAGCCCCTGGTCGTGCCCTATAAAAGGAGTGATGATCATGTATGCCTCCTGCCCACGTAATCAAAATCCGCCGCCGCCTTGCACTGTAAACAACCCTAGAGAAAAAAAGGAAGCCCTAGCCACCATCTAAACCGATCGAAGAAAGGCTAGACGCCAGGGAGGAAAGAAGGAAGGGGAGAGAAGAAGAAAGAAGGAAGAGAAGGAAGGAAAGGTAGGAGTCACCATTCTTCGCGGGAGAATGCTATGTCGCCATCGTCTTCTTCGTCAACATCTCATCGCTATCTTCTTCGTCTACATCATGTCATCGATACTTGATAGAGTCACAACATCATCGTCGTATCCTACATCTACGTCATGCCATCGTCCTCTTCGTCAACGAAACCCTAAGATCTTGGAGACACACGTCATGTCGCCATTCCACGACCATCGAGACTAGCCACGCAACCAGTAGGTTTTACGATTCAGATTTTACAACAAGAATTATCCTACCATTCGAACAAATCATGTCTAAACCTATTTCATCATACCTTGTTGTACCACAACAGACTAATCTGGTCCCGCGCGCGCTAGTCTGCTGCAGCACGGACTAGTCTGGATATGTGCGGACTTGTCTATTCAACTCTCTGTGCCTGAACGGACTTTTCCGGCCTCCTTTAGACTAGTTCGGTATTAAAATTTTAGCAACCTCTAATTGTCACAAGAACCACTGTAATTGACTCAAAACTCACATAAGCACTTAAGAACAAGTTGCACCTAATTAGTAGATAATAGTATTGAATTAATAGCATGTATTACAACATAATTACCTCATGCATACATATCATGGCATATTGATTAACATATGAGTATTATATTGATTGTTGTTAGTATGTATATGTGCTTGATTGCGAGTATGCGGGTATGCTCAAGAGGTTACGATTGAGAAGTGAATATTTGAGGATCTTCATGTGCAAGACTTTGGTTTGACTGATCATTGAACTGTGCAATATAAGGCAAGTGTCCTTGACTATTTTGATCCTGTTTTCAAATGTTTTGTTTGAAAAACTGCATGTTTGTGTCAGTTTGATGGGAAAATCATGAATAGGTGTTTACTAGACTTGTATGCCCATCCTTATCGCTCGGGTTATGATGCAGAGAGTTGGAAAGGGTATTTACACTTTTGCTCCGCTTACTAAATTGGGATTGGGAACAATCAAATGGCTTAATTAGGATTAATAAACTTATGGATGATGAAAAATGATGAATATGACTATTCGGTAATTGGGGCTTGACTGATCGAAGCAAGCATAGTTTGTGGACTGGGTTCGATGATATGGTGGGTTTCTTGCTTTAGATCTATGGACTGGTTCATGCGACAATATGTCAGGACAACAGTGCCAACACAAGGCCAAGTATGAGTGCGGCTTAGCCAATTAATTAGGTGTACTACCAGCACTGTTCAGATCATTTGTAAGGCTTGGAGAATGGGAGTTGGTTGGGTTGGCATCAGTGGCGGGCCTGCCCTGGGATCCGAACGGCACAAGAGGGGGCCCTTGGATGGATGTGCTCAGTTGTGAGGCATCACCTCTGGTGAAACTTTAGTGGGTCTAAATATGCTAGTAGTCTCTTTGTAAAGGCTATTTTGTGGTCTCTTGGCCACAGACCATTGGAAGTGTGTAATGTGACCGACGGGTCACGGGCATGATGGAGGTTCTTTAGTCACCGAAACACGAATTTGTCGGTAAAGTGTACAACCTCTGCAAAGTATAAAACAATCGTGATAGCCATGCTCCCAATTAAGAGCACGTGGATGACCTACATGATTAGAATTGAGCTTGGATATTTGGGATGGTTCAGTATGGAATTGGTTATGTCATATGAGTATAGTTGGTTATGAGGAAGTATGAAATTGGCATATGGTGATGATATCAATTGTTGGCTTGTTATAAATGAATTATGATGGTAATTGAGGATGATAGATATGGATTATGATATTTACTTGGGATATGATGGGAATTAAATGCACATAGACATTTTGGGCTGTTCTTACAAGTTTATGTAATGTATTTTTCTGCAATTAGCTATTTATTATCATCCTTATTTTTAGCTACACATCATACTTTTCCACACTTGCTGAGTATGACATGTGCTCACCCTTACTATTCCCACATTAATTCAGCTACAATAAATATTTGGAGACAACGTGGAGCACTAGGCATGCGTGTTACCGTCGAATTGCATGTGGAGATGGAGTCTACTAGTGCTTAGTTTTCCGCTGCAACGTTATTAGAGATTGTGTTCGAGACTACTTGAATATTGTAATAAGATACTATTATTATTATTATTATTATTATTATTATTATTATTATTATTATTATTATTATTATTATTATTCGAAACATGGTTATTGTTTGAATATCGTTTGTGATGCACTCGTGTATGTGTGTTGAACATTCTGGACACACATATGTGTCACAGTTGGTTCATTCTTGGAACCGGGTGTCACAAATTGGTATCAGAGCCGTGTCTGACTGTAGAACGCAAATCTAGGTAGAATGGACACCTCAACCCACTTACGACTTCTTTCCTTTCAAAATATCTTGTTTCTGCACTATTTTACTCTCTACTAGTTATATTTTGATAGAAAAGTGTATGGTTTTGCTGCTGCTTCTAATTTTACCTCTTTTTCATCTTTTGAGCAATTGCACATCATCTTACCTTGTTTTATGACTGCTGCAATTTCAAAATGGCATTTGCATTCTCCTCCAATATGCTATTTCAAAATGGCTCGCTGCTGCTATTATTTTTGTCAATTCAGCCACCTTGTACAATGTTCGCTGCTGCACTTCTTTCGCCAATTTTTGGCTACACCTAGACATGTTTGCTGCTGTTTTGTTTTGATTTTTGCTTCATGCTTGCTGCTGCAGTTACTACTAATATTTTTGTGTAAAATGTGTGAGTTTTTCTGCTGCAAAGTGAGGATAAACTATTTATGCCAGCTACTGCGTTTTCCCTCTCTTTTGCTGCTGCACACCCGCTGTTTTCCCCTACTCCTTGCTGCTATATTTTAACACACTCTCAACTAACTATTTTTCTTATTTACACATATAACTTTTTTTCCTGCTGCTGCGTTAATTTGTCCGCCTCTTTCTCGCTGCCGCATTCTCTTTTCTTGTCCCTCCTTGCTACTGAAATTTCTATGCTATGTAGATATCTTGCACCGATACACATAGAGCATGAATAACCAACTATAAAGATGATCGCACCACCACTAATTCTTCCAACGAAGACATAGAAGTAGTAAAAATCAAAGGAGAATCTGTGAAGCATGCACTTGCAGATGAAGACCTTCTAAACACGAATAATGAAGAGTTGAAGTTTGCATATTCCCGGATGACAAAGGTTCATGTGAAGCACGTCACCTGCTTGGAGAGTTGCTCGTAATGATACGACCGCTCGTGGAGATCCGATAAGCCGAAATCATTTCTCAGCCCCCACCTAGATTGCCACTTCGACCCCCTCTCTAGCTCGTCTTTTGCAAAATAGGATGCCTTCATCATTCCATAGTTTCAATAGTTTGTTTATCTCATAATTAGGATTTAGAACTACCCTTGAATAATTGTATATAAACGCTTAGACCGTTAGTGCTCGCTTAGATTTGGTGTGCTGATTGTATGATTGCTTGTTTGTGTGTGGCTGCTAGGATGTGAGTTGTGGAACGTTTTGGCATTTATCTACATTCTCATCCATTATATAAATAATGCATTATTTAGGATGATACCCCTTGATGCATGCATATTAACTTGGGGATTCCTTCTATCTCGTTCAACCTCTACTTCAATAGAAGATGGACACAAATAGAAGATCTGCTATCCCGGACAAAGCTATATGGAAGTATAAAGACAATCTAGACAGAGCTTTCCATTGCTTCTCTAATCCATCCGAATCTCGAGGCGAGATTCCTTTTAGGGGGGTAGATTGTAACATCTCAAAATTTTCAAACTTAGCTAATTCACATTTAAAAGGGAATTTAGAATTTTATTTCCAGGTCTCTTCTCCAATCTACCCGAATCTCGAGGGCGGGATTCATTTTAAGAGGGGTAGAATTGTAACACCCTGATTTTCGAGTTTTGACAAACTAAAAATTTAAATGGGAATTTAGAGTTAATAATAGGAAGAATTTTTATAAAGAAAAATATAAAATATATGCATCTCATCTTGCAGTTTGCATTCATCCTCAAGTATTGAAAATTAGTTACCAAAATAAATACTCTAAAAGTAATTTATTTGCCATAAAAAATATGAGATAAAATAAATAGATGAAACAAAGATATATAGATATATATAATATTCTAATAATATGATGAATTCATTAAAAAATCATTAAGTAGGATGAAAACGAACAAACGTAAAAGAATTACAAATAAAGATGCAAGTAAAAATTGAGCCAGGCACCGGATTAGTCCAAAAAACGGACTAGTCCGAATACCTTCACTGGACAATAACGGACCTATCCGGATCAATGCCGGACTAGTCCCATATGCACATACTGCACGGACTTAATCAAATTTATCCACCCCGGACTTGTCCGCCGTAGCACCGGACTTGTCCGTTGAACTTTATGTTCCTTGAATAGACTTGTCCGGCGCCAAACCCGACTTGTGCGATCAGCTCTCTGTACAAGAACGGACTAGTTCGTTCCTATGCGAACTTGTCTAGTATACTAAGGCCTGGCATTTTAACACTTCACCACACCATGTATATAAATAATAAGAAGTCAACCGATGTCCAGCCTGATCGCCTCCGATTACTTGCCGCACAACCAAAGGAAATAAACAAAAAGGAAGAAAGAAAAAAAAAGAAAAAAAATCCTCCACTCGCAGGGATTGAGTCCCACAGACGTCGGGGAGGAAAGAAGGAAGGGGAGAGAAGAAGAAAGAAGGAAGAGAAGGAAGGAAAGGGAGGAGTCGCCGTTCTTCACGGGAGATTGCTACGTCGTCATCATCTTCTTCGTCAACATCTCATCGCTGTCTTCTTTGTCTAATCATGTCGCCGATACTCGACGGAGTCACTACGTCATCACCATCTCCTTCATCTACGGCATTGCCATCGTCCTCTTCATCAACAAAACCCTAAGATCCCGGAGACACACACCATACCGCCGTTCCACAACCGTCGAGACTAGCCACGCAACTGGTAGGTTTTCTGGTTCAGATTTTACAACAAGAATTATCCTACCGTTTGAACAAATCATGTCTAAACCTATTTCATCGTACCTTGATGTACTGCCACGGACTAATCCGGTCTCATGCGCACTAGTTCGATGCAGTGCGGACTAGTACGGATCTATGCGGACTTGTCCGATCAACTCTCTGTGCCCAAATGGACTTGTCTAGCCTCCTTCAAACTAGTCCAATATTAAAATTTCAGCAACCTCTAATTGTCACAAGAACTACTATAATTGACTCAAAACTCACATAAGAACTTAAGAACTAGTTGCACCTAATTAGTAAACAATAGTAGTGAATTAATAGCATGTATTACAACATAATTACCTCATGCATACACATCATGGCATATTGATTAACATATGAGCATTATATTTATTGCATTATTGTTGGTATGTATATGTGCTTGATTGCGAGTAGACGGGAATGCTCTAGAGGTTAGGTTTGAGAAGCGAATATCTGAGGATCTTCATGTGCAAGACTTTGGTTTGACTGATCATCGAATTGTGGAACATAAGGCAAGTGTCCTGGACCATTTTGATCCTGTTTTCAAATGTTTTGTTTGCAAAATTGCATGCTTGTGTCAGTTTGATGGGAAACCCATGAATAGGTGTTTACTAGACGTGTATGCCCATCCTTGTCGCTCGGGTTATGATGTAGAGAGTCGGGAAGGGTATTTTACACTTTTGCTCCGCTTACAAAATTGGGATTGGGAAAAATCAAATGGCTCAATTATGAATTAATGAACTTATGGATGATGAGAATTGATGAATATAAATATTTGGTAATATGGGACTTGGGTGATCTAAGCAAGCATGGTTTGTGGACTGGGTTGGACAATATGGTGGTTTGCTTGCTTTAGATCTAAGGATTGGTTCATGCGAGAATATGACAGGACAACAATGTCACTACAAGGCCAAGTATGAGTGCAGCTTAGCCAATTAATTAGGTGCATTGCCAGTATTGTTTGGATCATTTGGAAGGCTCGGGGAATGGGAGTCAGTTAGGTTTGCATTAGCGGTGGGACTGCCTAGGGATCCGAACGGCACAAGAGGGAGCCCTTGGATGGATGTGCTTAGTTGTGAGACATCATCTCCAGTGAAACCATAGTGGGTCTAAACATGCTGGTAGTCTCTTTGTAAAGATTATTTTGTGATCTCTTGGCCACACACCGTTGGAAGTGTGTAATGTGACCGACGGGTCATGGGCATGATGGAGGTTATTTAGTCATCGAAAGGGGACGAAATCACGAACTTATGGGTAAAGTGGTCCAACCTGTGTAGAGTGTAAAACTATCATGATAGTTGTGCTCCCGGTAAAGAGCTCATAGATGACCTACATGAATAGAATTGGACTTGGATATTTGGGATGGTTCGGTATGGGATTGGTTATGTCATATGAGTATCGATGATTATGAGGAAGTATGAAAATGGCATATGATGATGATATCAATTGTTGGCTTGTTATAATTGAATTATGATGGTAATTGAGGATGATGGATATGGATTATGATATTTACTTGGGATATGATGGGAATTCAACACACATATACATTTTAGGCTGCTTTTACAAGTTTATGAAATGTACTTTTCTGCAATTAGCCATTTATTATCATCCTTGTTTATAGCTACATGTCATACTTTCTCACACTTGTTGAGTACGACATGTGCTCACCCTTGCTATTCCCACATTAATTCAGCTACAAGAAATATTTTGGAGACAACGTGGAGCACTAGGCGTGCGTGTTACCGTTAAATTGCCTGTGGACATGGAGTCTACTAGTGCTTAGTTTTCCGCTGCAATGTTATTAGAGATTGTGTTCGAGACTATTTGGATATTGTAATAAGGTATATTATTATTATTATTATTATTATTATTATTATTATTATTCAAAACATGGTTATTATCTGAATATCGTGTGTAATGCACTCATGTATGTTTGTTGAACATTCTGGGCACATATATCCATCACACATGGTTCATTCTCGAAATCGGGTGTCACAAGATTCCTTCGCCTATTGTCTGCATAGCTTCTCTGGCGTGACTGAGTAGCCTTCAAGTTTTCTTGTATGACTTGAACTTGCTTCTCAGCGTGTTGTAGTATATCAGGTCCAAATACCTAATTTTCTCATTCTAGAAAAGAGGTGTTCTACACCTTCTACCATACAACGCTTTGAAAAGTGACATCTTTAGGCTGGCTTGGTAGCTATTGTTGTACGAGAATTCAGCATACGACGAACTCTTGTCCCAACAACGTCCATGTATCAAGGCACAAGCTCTCAACATGTCCTCTAATATCTGATTCGTCCTCTCGATTTGCCCGTCAGTCTGTGGATGATACGCGGAGCTGAAATTTAACTTGGTGCCCATGGACTCATGTAGGTTTTCCCAAAATCTAGAGGTGAATTGAGGACCTCAGTCAGACACTATTTTCTTCGGAACTCCATGTCGGCATACAATATGCTCCATATACAGCTCTACAAGCTTCGATGTGGTACATGTGGTTCTGATAGGGATGAAGTGAGCTGACTTGGTTAGGTGATCCACAATGACCCATATAGAATTGTAACTAGACTGAGTACATGGCAATCCAACTATGAAGTCTATGTTGATTTCTTCCCACTTCCACTCGGGTACCTTTAGTGGTTGCAATAATCCAGCTGGTCGTTGATGCTCAACCTTCAATCGTTGGCATGTATCACATAAGGAAACGTATTCGGCTATGTCCTTTTTTATGCCATACCACCAATAGCAAGTTTTCAAGTCCTTGTACATCTTCGTACAATTAGGGTGAATGGAATAGGGTGAGTCATGTGCCTCCTCGAGTATTGTGTCACGGATATGCTTCACATTAGGCACGACAATTCATTTTCCAAGCCATAGCATGCCATTGTCATCTTCATCGTTCTCTCTCCTCTTGGATCCTTTCCTTGATTTCTTGGATTTCCTCATCTTTTCTCTGACCTTCTCGTATCTCCTGTTCTAGTGTTGGGTTTACTTCTATTGCCCCTATTTCATTCACAAATCCGAGGTGCAATCATTCAAACTCCCTACGGAGCTTGGATGGCAACTCTCGAAGAGTGAGTTTGTGGCTCAATCCTTTTTTACTCAAGGCGTCTGCCACTACATTGCCCTTCATTGGGTGATAGTTGATTCTCATGTCATAGTCTTTGATGAGCTCTAACCATCGTCGTTGTCTCAAATTCAGATCCATTTGCGTGAATATATATTTTAGACTCTTGTTATTCATGTAAATCTCACACCTATGACCAAGAATGTAGTGCCTCCAAATCTTCAATGCACGCACTACAGCTGTGAGTTTGAAATCATGTGTTGGATAATTTAGCTCATGTTTCTTCAATTGTCTTGATGCATAAGCTACTACTCGGCCTTCTTGCATCAATACACAGCCAAGTCCTTGGCTCGATGCGTCACAATATACATCAAAGCTTTTGCTCATGTCTGGTAATGTCAACACTGGTGTGGTGGTCAATCTCCTCTTTAACTCCTTAAAGCTGTCCTAAAAAGCATGAGTCCATTCAAATTGTTTCTCCTTCATTAGTAGTTTAGTCATGGGCTTTTCTATCTTGGAGAAGTCCTTGATGAAACAGCGATAATATCTGGCCATTCCTAAGAAACTTTAGATTTCCTTCACATTCTACGGTGGATTCCACTTTAACACATCTTTCACTTTTCCTGGATCGACAAATACTCCTCCTTTGGAGATGATACGGCCTAAAAGTGATATCTCTCTCAACCTGAATTGACACTTGTTAAACTTGGCATACACTGGTGCTCTCGCAATTTCAGCAATGTCATCAGCCTTAAATGCTCTTCATGCTCTTTTATGCTTTTCGAGTATACCATGATATCATAAATGAACACTACGAACGAATTGATCCAAGTATTCTATGAAAACCATATTTATGAGGTACATGAAGTAAGCAGGTGCATTCGTCAACCTGAATGACATAACGGTGTACTCATATGACCCATACCGTGTTCGAAAGGCTGTTTTGGGTATGTCTGCAGGTCTGATCTTCAGCTAGAAGTACTCTAATCGAAGATCAATCTTGGAAAGTATACGAGCTCCCTTCATCCACTAGTAAGAACGGCTCATCCGAGATGTGTCTGAACAAAGAAGGGAGACGAACAACGGTGCATCTCCGTCGTCGCGTTAGCAGTCGTATCCAGCCTGCAGATACTCAACTCTGGCATCATAGAAATAAGCAGCGACGTCCAGAGCTTCCATTGGCTATATACCCCGACGAGGGCAAGGCCTAGGAACCTGCCATATCTATATACCTGCAATACTCATATAAATGCAACCTTGAGCACAAAGCTCAGCAAGGCTTAACTTTCTTACCTAAGAACATGAAACTCTACACGCTGGGAATTACTATTATTAATAAAGATGTTCATAGCACTAATGTAGCAGTGCATCCTTACATTCACTTTTAAGCACCCAGTTAAGTATTAGAATCATAACTTTAGTTCGCTCCTCAACTACTTCACCCAAGTTATTTACCCAACCAGCAAGTTCCATCTATTTCCATTTGTTACTACATCACAGCGCAGTGAACAAGTATGCTCCCTTCCGCGAGCGATGGTGATTCGAATCATGAAAACCCCCAGCTTGCATGTCACATACACCCGTCCAGAGAAGGCTTACAGTCCTTCTCCACAACGCCATAAGTGACATACTTTCACGAGACACTCAAACATTGAGCCGGTCCTACCATCCCGGAAGCAAGACTCACATGATGACATATGTCGCAGTGGTCTTTGCTCTCCTCATGATGTGCATGGTTTCTAGGATGGTGGGGTACGCCTCAACATCCAAGTTAACAAGTTACATCGGTTTGTTGGGTCCATTAGAGCCAATATCCATTTGGTACAAGTTTAAACTTGTCCAGCGGGGCCACACACGATACGGTTCTCAATCGACACAGGCAGGACTATGCACACATATCTCCACTCTGCGGCTTCCTACCTTCCTGCCCGGTCTCAATTATCTATTAAGTGGATCAATGTCCATCATCCCAATTGATTCCACTACTACCAGTTCATGAGCAGGAAAATGCCATACTCGAGTTATACCAGATAATCCATATAAGTGATCTCAACATAGCATTACTATGCATCATATAAGCAATATAATAATCATAGACTCATGGGATTTCTGGCCATGCAAGTAGAGTGACAGTAAAACCAAGACGTAATGCACATATCACTAGACATATAGTAACTATTGTAAAGAAAAGTTTGTTAACTTAAATGCAAACCGGAGCTTGCCTTAAGTTGCGGCTAGTGTAAATGTCAATAAGTCAGGTTTAATCTTCTCACTGAAACTTCTCGTCATTCTTCTTCCTTCCTTGTCTTTATGTTTCTTGGGCAAAACTTGTGCTTGCATGCTGGTTGAGCAATTCTTGTTCTTGCTGCAGGGCCACGCTAGTCCTTCTCCTTCGAGTAGTGCTCTTCGTCGATCTTCGTCACGTCATCTAACGATATGATTATGCACATATATAGAATAATAAGATTCAATAGTTCATACTCTGAAATTCTAATACACTAACAGAATGGGTAATCTCAAAAGTAGAGATTAAGAGAGTCTATTGGACTTGAACTATCTATACAGGAGGTGACAATAATACTAATGCATGAATCAGCTCATGAAACCTAAAGTGTGCCTACCTGCTTCGTGGTAAACTCAGATTGTCGTTGCATTTCTATTTGCAGCATATATCTGCTCATCTTCAGCAGCGACTATCAGTAAGATGGTCAATAGGATGATACGCTTCCCAACCATCTCGTTCATCAAGTCCTCTACATCATCTCTCTCAAACATATGAGCTTCATTAGCGATCTCAATCCAGCTTCATTGCACATTAGGATGTAAAGTCTCATGGCTTCTTCTCGATGTCCATTATGAATATCACTAGCAACCATAGTGTTCCAGGAGATGTCATCCTTGACTGAAATCCTATCAAACATCCTCCTGGTATTCTCCACATCCCTCTTCTTGCATTATCTCAATCATCACACATGCTCGTTGTTAGTCACTCATCCATGAATAACATAAGCACAAGTGAAAAGCAAGATGCAACTCACATAGTGACGTCCATCCTCACCAATTCATCCTTGTATTGCAACACCATCACCATCAATCCGGGATCACAATAGCACTCGAGCGATGTGTTGTACATCACCACAGTTGTTTTAATTCTAGATAGGCATTTCATCAAACAGCTTGAATGTGCTTGCAATCCGACCAAGTAATCATTAACTTGAGCTCACCATGGTCTAATTCTCCTTGTCAGATACGACATTCTCACGTCCCTGCATCGCATATCAGTGTTGATCATCATCACACTTGGTTTTTCCTATAGACATTTCAGCGAACACCTTGGCTCCATCTTCAACCCAGTCCCTCATGCATAATTCAGAGATTCTAGAGGTCGAGCTGACCTTGTCAGATGGGTCGTCAGCGTGTTCCTGCATCCCAGATCAGTGCTGGTTACTTCACAGTTGGATTTTCCTTGCAGACTTTTCATCGAACAGTTTGATTGCACCCTTGACCCAAACAAACTTGCAGCAATTCAGAGCTAACCTTGGACATCTGTCGTTGCTGTTGCATCAACGACGTGTTCGTGCATATCCTACATCCCACACATCACTCGCAACACAGTTTGTACTAGGCATGTGAGCAGAACACTGCGTCCACGTCATGTATGTGATGACGTCAAGTAGGCGACACAAGGCAACACAGCACAGCTTATGTTCGAACTTCCAGGGACACATAGGTGGTGGAACACGCTGCTGCAGTGGTGTCTTGAGGTAGACACGGCGGTGACGACGTGAACGGTCGGCGCCGCGGATGGAACGGGCGTGGACAGCGGTCACCGCGGCGCTGGAGGTGCTGCGGCGAGGAACGCGGCAACGATGGCCGAGCGTCGGCTACCAGTTGGTGTCACGGATGGCGACGAGGTGCTGCAGCTCGGCGAACAGCAAAGAATCGTTGGCAGCCAAGGCGCGGACATGGGGAACGCGCACGGCGTGGCTGGCAAGTGAATGTGGGCATGGCGACCAGCGAGGCGGCGACGTGATGAAATGCTGCAGCGAGCGGCAAGGAGCACTGCGAGCGGGCGTGCTCGGCGCGGTGGTGCAGACAGGGTGCGGACGCGAGCAGAGCACCAGCTGTTGGAACGGAAACAGCGGGGCAGTACGCGCGGCCAGGTGGCGTGCGAGCAGGCCGCTGCCTAGCTGGGGCGACGTGGATGGATGGCCGTCGCAGTGGTGCGGCATGGCGAGCAGCAGCGGGGGCGGCGTGCTGCGTGCGGGCCGCCGGGGTGCACGGAGCTGAAGGCGAGGAACGGGCAGGGTGCTGGAGGGGAGCGGGGCGCTCGGGCGCAGCGCTTGCGAGCAGGCACGGGCGCAGGGCTGGGCGCCGGCGAGAGGGACACGGAGCATGAAGCTGGAGACCATGAGCGCATGGCGGCGCTCGGAATCAAAGCGCGCGGCGAGGTGCAGCGCCAGGGTGCGCAGCTGTGGGCGGGGAGCACGGCGGCGGTCGGACCAGGCGTGGGGGTGCGCAGACGGCAGGGAGCCGACCATGGCATGAGCAGGGCGCCGGCGCACGGGCGGCACGCGGCCGGCGTCGGGCTGGGGCGCGGTGGAGCTGGGGGGAGAGAGGAGTAGGGCGGCCAGCGGCGGATGCTGTGGATGATAAAGAGCCGGAGGCCAAGGCGCGACAAGCCGACATGACCGTGGCGCGCGGTGAGGTGCGGCCATGAGGAAGAAGCAGAGGAGTAGCGGTGAGGATATGGGCGTCGGGTGGGTGTTGACCTGGAGCGGTGGGCTCCTGGCCCGTGCTTGCATGTCGAGCTGAGACAGGGTTTCAAGGGCTCGGTCTCCATACGACTGACTGGTGGGGCCCGCTGGCAGGTGGGGCCCGCTGGTAGCAGCAACCTTCTAAATTCAAAATAAAATATCAAACTAAATCCAACTTCCACCAAATTTTGCAGGTTGTCTGTTTTGAAGTTGGTGAACACAATGGTGCAGTCCATTTTATAATTTGATTGATCCAACTTGGGAATTTTAATGAGCAGTAATATTTTCCTCCCTTTTCCTTTTTCACCATTTATCTACAACTGAATTTTATTTATTCAAGCTGAAATGATTTTGCATTTGATTCTATCTTCATAATTTGGACTTCAGTTTTTGCATAACTACTTCATATTGCAACCTAGGTTTTGTAAAATTTTAGCAAGTACGAATGTTTAAATAATAATAACATTCTGGTAGTTGCTGATTAGATTCTTGGACCAGGTTATAATCATAAATTTAGCTTTAGGTTTAAATTCAAGTTCTATGGTTTGATTCAAACTCTAACCAAAGGAGTAACATTTTCCTGAAATGCCCAATTGATTATCTTGACTTGAACACATTGGAGTGGGATTTTATAACCTTCTCCCTTAAAGAAATCTCGTCCTGAGATTAGAAATGATGAACTAAGATGGTAAAGAATGTTATCATAGGTATGAAGATAACATGATTGAACTACCGGTTAGAAGATATTCTTCATCTTCCAATGCAACTCCTCATTTTCTCATATGACTTCTTAATGATGGGGTTTATCCGCAACAGTCTACTACACCACACCATCTTATTCCTAGTGATCCGAGTCTCCTTCTAAGTGATCTAAATTCAGATACCCGATGTAAGCGAGATTTAACTGTAGAGCTTATCTCTTTTCCATGTGAATTCCTGGACTGTGTTTTTGAAACATTCATCTTTATCCTTGACTGATGTATCCTTTTTCTATAAGGAAGACGCATTCAACTCTACAGTCTTCTTTGGTAAGTTATGTTCTTTCTTGAAGGAATTACTATCCTATTCTTGATTTCAATATTCAATCCCTGCTCTCTGATTTCCATGATCACAATGATGTCTTACCATAAAAGATGTAGCTATTCTTGCGGCTTACTTTGCTTTGGTGGCAGCCTTAAGCATTGAACTCAATATCTTTCCAGAATAAAAATCAAGGTGTATTGAGATCCAAACAAGGAATGATCCACTCGCAAGGAATTGCGGTCTCAATAAATGAGTCAAAGGATGAAACACTTTGTACTGACCTAAGAAAATTAAATGTTCGGTTTCTTCTATGTCCTCAAAATACAAAGTTTCTCAGTAGAGGGTGACCACAAGGTTATTGGACAAAAACAATGTCGCTATCAACAATTCAAGGTGTTCCATCAGCTTAACCATCAAGCGATAATCTGGCGAGTAGAGAAAATGCAAGGTTCTCACGAGGTGGAGAATCATATGGAAATCCTTGCAAACTAGAACCAATTAATTCCAAAAATCAAGGTAATTGAGTCTCAACAAGTCAAGGATAAAGACTCAACTGTAGTTTGGTCACAAATATGTCAAGTAAGTGGTTTCTCTTGTATTAATCAAGGTACTAAATCAAGCAACTGGCGTTGTGAACAATAAAGTGGTTCACATCTCAAGAGTATTAGACACTACTTAAGTATTTGAATGGGGATACATATTCTTGCTTAAAAGTTAATATTACTCATGTATCATGATGCATCACAAATCTGGTTATGTTATGCACACACAACACAATCCCCCGGGAAATTATGCATAAGGTATCGTGCATTCATTTTTGTAGTTTGAGCAAGAACATATAAGACAATTCAAACATGACAAGAAGTATCTTAGATGCACAAGTATTGAGTAACTTGGTCATGAAAGGTGCTAGACAAGAAATGCTACTTTCATGTCTCGACCAAGTTCAATGGTCCCAAGATAAGAGTGTTAGCAAGGAATTCATTAAGATCTTCTAACCACCACTTAGAAAAATGAATTGTGGTGTATTAGCAAACGTTCAGGTTTTTCATCTCGAAGTGTTATTAACCTACTATATCTACCTTTAAGTAGGTGACATGGGATTACCCTTAGAGTTGGCAAAGAGATTAACCTTCAAAGAGCAGGTATCTAACATCCACTTCAATAGGATTCAATAGGTGGTTGACAAGGGACTGTTTTTGAGTAACGGTCAGGGTTAACAACCCTAAGTCGTCCTAGAAGAATCTCAAAGTCATACTACCTACTCATGGTTCTGTGTCCTAGAAGATGAAGCATTGGAGCTTTTAAGCGTGAAAAATCAACTAACTACCTTAACTCAACGGTTGAGTACCACTAAGCATTGGGGTTCCAAGCCACTAGAGTGATCTGTAGTAACAATTCTTCCTCTCCTTCTCTTTGAACTGATGAGTCGATGTCGTACTTATTTGCTTACTTGATATCAATCCCCAACTTGTTGGTTCCTTGTTTACGTAAACTGCGTGTAATAGAATGGCAACCATCACTTAGTTACTAGGGTGCACTCCTTCCCCCTTAAGTGCCAGCCTAGTAACTTCCATTACCATCCGTCGATTACTTGCATATGCTTCTATCAGTACCAAGTTCAAATGTTACTTCCTTTAAAAGCTGACAATAGCTCTATAGACCAGTGGTATATCCGCAATCGTCGGTACGCTACGTATCGGGTACCCCGTGATACCGCAAAAAGCGCAAGAAAGTTCCACCCGTCAGAGTCGAAGGCCATTGCAGGTCCCACATGTCATGCTACATCGGACCCGCTCCCCTTACATGGCTGGCTCCCGGGTTAACACGTGTAAAATAAGACTGGAACTAAACTCCCAACCAAGGGAAGCTCCAACGACTACACGTGTACAATAGCCTCGGACCTAGCCCCCGTTAGAGAGGAGCTTCGATGCCGACACGTATACAGCGGCCCCGGACCTACCATCCCGCAAGGGAGAGCTCCAGATCTGCTATGAGTGGAGCCTCCGGACCTTCATCGCCAACAGAAATACAAGCAGGCGATCACGTCCATTATAAACATTCAAGGACGGTTAAAGCAGCAGTTACAAGGCCTGATAATGTGTCATTAATGCCGTATTAATGACACACGATCAGTGCACTGTTAACAGGGGTAACTCTGCCATGAAGGCACGTTATCACACTATTAATTGTACTTAATACTCTCTAGACAGTGTATTAGGTCATTAAGAACGCCAGGGCCACATGTCGGGCCAGGCAAGCTTTGTAATGGTCAATCCTTAGAACTATAAAAGGGCTGCACCGCATGAACATCAGCGGACAGGCAGATTCAACCTGATCTCATCCGACCAGCTCGTAATACAACAACACAAACCCTGTGGAGTAGGGTGTTATGCTCAGGCGGCCCGAAGCATATTGATCTTTACGAGCCCCAACCGTAAAAGAACCTCCGCGGGCTGCTTCTCAGCAGGTCCGGGGGAAGGGTCGTATCAAACACTTTGACATTTGGCGCGCCAGGTAGGGGGGCGTTCAAATCCCGAGATCACAAGATGGTGAATTTAGCGGTTGGATCTTCCAATGGCAACCAAGTTGGGCAACCTGTCAGAGGCAATCCCTCCAATGCCCAACAACCAGTAGCCGTCATTGTTCCAGTAGGCGTTGTGGCACCACAACCACCATCTGTTCTAGCAAACAATGTTGGTCAATAAGATGGAGCATCAGCGTCGATCACTACATCGACAAACAACAACCCCGAGCACGCTCTCATTATTGTGTGAGCTCTTCTACAACGCCCACCGCCTCCAGGTGCACCCCAGGGTGCTATGGAGCAGTGGAGAGCTGATGTAGAGCACCTGGTCGCAGCTGCAGTTGCAGGTATCAGCAACCAAGGTCCTCCCCCTTCGGGGCGAGCACCTTCACAATGACAGAACTTGTCCGACCGACTTGGTCTGCAACTTTCACAACAGAGGAGACATGTTGCATCTCAACAGGTGACTTTGTTGCCTCCCGAGGCGCGACGCACCCATACAATTACCAGGATTCCGACTCATGACCTGCGGTCGGAACTGGATCGCCATTACTGGCAGCAGGACGATCGTGTCCACATTGAGCGCGCTCGTGAGAGACGAGAAGCTCGGGACATCCCTGCTCCTCAGGGAGTAGGAGGAGGTTGTTCTGCCCTGGCCATGCACTTACGTATGGTCAGATGGCCACAGAAGTTCCGGCCCCACTTACCGGAGAAATTCGACGGGACTGTCAACCCCGTTGAATTTCTTCAAATCTACTCTACTGCCATACTGGCAGCGGGGGGTGATGAGGCTGTAATGGCCAATTACTTCCCGGTGGCTTTAACTGGGACTACAAGGTCCTGGTTCATGAGTCTTCCATCTGACTCCATTAATAGTTGGGCGGAGCTGTGCCAGCAATTCAATGCCAACTTCGGGAGCTCCTACACCTGGCACGACACTAAATTGGACCTGTTTGCCGTAAAGCAAACATCGGGGGAATCGCTACGGTCCTTCATCCAACGGTTCTCTCAGGTACGAAATACCATTCCCTCAATCTTGAGCTCCTCTGTGATCGTTGCATTCAGATAGGGAGTTCGAGATAAGAAGATGCTAGAGAAGTTGGCCATTAAAGAAGTTACCAGCGCCGCAAAACTCTTCAGCCTAGCCGACAAATGTGCTAGGGCTACGGAGGGTCGTGAAATGCACTCCAAGCCAGCTCCGGAGGCCAACCAGAAGTCCTCCAAAACTGAAGCCGCTACCTCCAGTAGTGGCAAGAAGAAAAAGAAGCCCAACGGCAAAAGAAGCCGTCAGCCAGCGCTCTAGTTGCTGCTGCTGCAGCTCGTGGAAGACGGGGGCCACGCCCCGAGAAGCGACCTCGTCCCTCGTCAGAGGGCGGCAATATTTCCAAAGCATGGTGTCCGATTCACAAGACGAACCGACATAGTTTGGAAGAGTGTTGGGAGGTCTAGAACCTTGCCGAGCGCTATAACAAGCGCCGGGAAGAAGCTCCTTTCTGTCAAAGGGAAGGAAAACAAAAAGTCGACGAAGCTCCGATTGAAGAGGAGCTAGGTTTCCAGGACGCCAAAAAGGTCTTGGAAGTCGTCTACAACACTGTCGACGACTCCGACGTTTCGGAGAACGAAGGTCGGAAGACCTTGAACACCATCTATGGTGGTTCTTGGGATATCACCTCTCGCTGCATTCTCAAGACAATGCGGCAGGACATGGCCATGGTAGCTCCTGCTGCTAAGGCGGAACCATATCGGAAGTGAATGGATACACCCATTATTTTTTGATGCTTCGGACTGCCCCTGAAATATGATCGGGGCTGGTCAACTCCCATTGATGATGTCACCCACCATTAAAAATATCCAAATCCACCATGTAATGGTGGACGGAGGTTCCGGGCTAAACCTCATAAGCTTCAAAGCTTTCGTTAAGATTCAGCTCCGGCCTTCGGACCTTCGTCCATCCCAACTTTTCTCCGGAGTAGGTCCGGGAACCATTACTCCTCTTGGTTCCATTACACTCCTAGTGACCTTCGGGACCCGGGAGAACTACAGAACCGAGAAACTGGTTTTTGACATTGCGCAGATCAGTCTGCCTTCCAATGCCATTCTGGGCAGGCCCGCTTTATACAAGTTTATGGCTGCTGCCCATTATGGTTACTTGGCGTTGAAGATGCCAACACCCACGGGTGTTCTCCGGATCCGTGGAGACCGTACCACAGGATTTACTGCACTGGAAGAACTCTATGCACTTACCACGGCGCAAGAGGAAGCATCTGGTAAGGAGCCAACTTCAAATCCTCCAAGCGTTCGTCACAAAGGATCTACATCCGCACCTCGTGTGCAACCAAGCGGCGACACCGACATTCCCGTCAAAGTCGTCCAAATTGGTTCTGACACTGCTCAAACTACCCGTATATCGGGAGGCCTGAACAACAAATAGCAACTCGCACTCATCACTTTCCTCTGGGCTAATGTCGACGTGTTTGCTTGGCAACCGTCACAAATGCCTGGAATCCCTAGGGAAGTGATTGAGCACAATTTGAAGATTTACCCAGACGCACAGCCTGTACACCAGAAGCCCCGGAAGCAATCAATCGAGCAACAAAACTTCATCCGACAGGAAATCAAGAAGTTGCTTGAAGCTGGATTCATCTGGGAAGTCTTCCATCCAAAATCGGTGGCAAACCCAGTTGTTGTACACAAGGCCGGTGGGAAGCTTCGGATGTGTATCGACTACACCACCTTAAATAAGGCATGTCCAAAAGATCCATTTCCACTACCTAGAATAGACCAGATAGTGGACTCCACCTCCGGGTGTGAGCTACTGTGTTTCTTAGATGCATATTCAGGATATCATCAAATCCAAATGTCTAAGGAAGATGAAGAGCATACTGTCTTCATAACAGTATTTGGATTGTATTGTTATACTGCCATGCCATTTGGTCTTAAAAATGTCGCTTCAACATTTGTACGTGCTATATACAAAACATTTGGAGAGCTAATTAGAGACTTGGTGGAGGTGTATGTCGATGACATCGTCGTGAATATCAAAAACAAGGAGTCACTCCTTGAAAACTTACAAGCCTTCTTCGACAAGCTGCGCACTATGCTCACCAAGCTGAACCCAGACAAGTGTGTCTTCGGGGTTAGCTCCGAAAAGCTTCTGGGGTTCTTGGTGACTCACCGGGGATTGAAGAAAATCCGGCGAAGATCAAGGCTATAGAAGATATGCGGCCCCCAGCCCATATTAAAGATGTCCAAAAGTTGACTAGATGTCTAGCTGCGCTCAGCCGGTTTATATCAAGACTGGCAGAACGGACGCTACCCTTCTTCGAACTCTTGAGGAAGTCTGAACCATTTCTTTCGTCCGAAGAAGCAGAAAAGGCGTTTCAAGAGCTCAAACAACTCCTCACCACACTACCAATATTGATAGCTCCTAATCCTGGTGAGCCTTTACTGCTTTATATTCCGGCAACCATCGAAGTTGTCAGTATGGTCCTGGTTGCGGAAAAACTAGATCCATATCCGATTCAAACTTCTGTACCCCTCCGTGAGGGTCCGGAATCACCTGAATACGTGACTGGGTCTCAACTCTTGGACACGGAACTTCAAAACGAAGTGCTAGGAGATCAACCTCTTTCGTTGGAAGAGGTTCACCTGGCTAACCAAGATAATATGGATCCTCCTAGTGAGATCCGGGTTGAACAAGAAGGAGTTTTGGACCCCTCTGGGAGGGTCCAAGAAGCACAACCTGAAGGTCCGGGACCTTCCAGCAGGGTCCGGGTCGAAGGAGTGGAAGCCCCGGGTCCTTCTGAAAGGGTCTGGACCATCCAACACCCTGTGTACTTTATCAGTGAAGTACTCCACGATGCCAAGACAAGATACATTGAGGTGCATAAACTGCTTTACGCAGTTCTTATTGCCTCAAGGAAGCTTTGTCACTACTTCGAAGCCCATAAAATATCAGTGGTAACTTCTTTTCCACTACGCGCAATTTTGCATAATCCTAATTCTACTGGGAACATTTCAAAGTGGGCAGCGGAGCTGGCAGAATTTGATCTAGAATTTGTGTCAAGACAAGCAATTAAAAGTCAAGCCTTGGCTGACTTTGTGGCGGAATGGACTCCCTCTCAATCAAACCCTGGGAGCCACAATGAGCAGAAACCAGAGCTCAAAGTTCCGGTATTCACTGAGCCTCACTGGACCCTCTACTTCGACGGCTCCGTACAGAAGCAGGGGGCCGGAGCTGGAATCCTTCTCCTGGCTCCGACCGGGGAGAAGGTCAAGTACATGGTACACCTTGATTTTAAGGCAACTAATAATATGGCGTAGTATGAAGCCCTCATCTATGGACTCAAGGTGGCACTATCTTATTGTGTCAAACAGCTGTTGGTAAAGGGAGATTCGCAACTCATTATCAAACAAGTGAAATGTGAATGTTCCTGCAACAACTCTCAATTAGCTGCTTATCTCCTTGAAGTCCAGAGGCTTCAGAAGGACTTCAAAGTCCTGGATCTCCATCATGTTCAGCGTCTTCACAACTCTGGAGCTGGCAAACTCTTGACGAAAGCCTCAATAGGAGCTCTGGCTCCATATGGAATCTTCGTCCGGAGGTTGTCAAAACCAACAACTCAGCTCGGCAAACTGAGCGAAGGGGGCGAGACCAGCACCTCAAAGCTGGCGGTCCCAGTGGCCCTGCTACCATGGCATCCACCAAGGGTCATAGGTGATGTCGGAAGCTCCGAGCAACCTAGCACGCAAGACTCAGAAGCTCAAGTTAGCTCCGATGCATGGATCTCGGAGATCCGGAGCTACTTGAAAGACAACATCCTTCCTGAAGACAGTGTATCTGCTGACCGGATTGTCAGATTGGCTAAAAGATACACGTTGGTAGAAGGGGATCTCTACTGACATGGTGCCAATGGTGTTCTAATGCGGTGCATTACAAGGGAAAAAGGCCGCGAGCTCCTCACGGACATCCACAGAGGCAAGTGTGGGAATCATGTATCTTCTCGCACGCTGGTCGGTAAAGCCTTCCAGCATGGCTTTTACTGGCCTACAACACTTCAAGATGCGATTGAGCTAGTGAAAAAATGTGAAGCGTGTCAATTCCATGCAAAACAGATTCACACACCGGCACAATCACTACAAATGATACCTCCTACATGGCCATTCGCTGTGTGGGGCATGGACATCTTGGGACCTTTCCCAAAAGGCGTCGGAGGTTACAAGTTCCTGTATGTCGCAATTGACAAGTTCACCAAGTGGCCAGAAGCAACTCCAGTTGTAACAATCAACAAACAATCAACAATCAAGTTCTTGAAGTCCATTATATGCAGATTTGGAGTTCCAAACAAAGTCATAACTGACAACGAAACTCAATTTACAAGTGCTGCATTCCAAGAATATTGTGAAGACCTCGGCATTCAACTTAGCTACGCCTCAGTAGCTCATCCTGCAAGCAATGGCCAAGCCGAGAGAGCAAATGATGAAATCTTAAAAGGACTCAAGATGCGCACATATGAGCGCTTGAAAAAGCACGGAGCTAACTGGATTGAGGAGATTCTGTCCACATTATGGGCGAACAGGACAACACCCAATCGGTCAACTGGGGAGACTCAATTCTTCCTGGTGTACAGAGCTGAAGCAGTCCTTCCTCCGGAGATCATCTTGGGGTTCTTACGGGTCCGAACCTTCAACGAAGCCATGCAGGACCAGCTCCGGCATGAATACCTTGACCTCGTCGACAAGGGAAGGGGCCAAGCAGCTATTTGAAATGCACGTTATCGCCAAGCGCTCTGGCGCTATCATCAAAGGCATGTGCGTGATCGACAGCTTGAAGAAGGTGACCTGGTGCTTCAGAAGATACTAAGCCATCAAGGGATGAACAAACTTTCCTCCAGCTGGGAAGGTCCTTTCCGAGTAATTAAAGTATCCGATCAGGATGCGTTCGCTTGGCCACTGAGGATGGGACCCCGCTTCCTAATCCTTGGAACATCGAGCACCTCCGTAAGTTTTATGCTTAAAATCACGGAGGTGAGTCTGTAATTACACGCAATGCATGTTGTAGAGTCATTATACAGAGAAGGGCAAGTCCTCCAGGAGAATATCCGAACCCCTCCGGGAGGGTCCTGGAAGTTCAAGTAACACTTGAGACTGTCACAACACTAAAAGTGTAACTACTTGCTCTTGACTAGCACAAGATGTATATCACATTTAGCTTGGTCCAGCACCCTAAGTGTGTCCTTGTATCCCCTGTAATCCGGACCTATAATGAAAGACATTGTTGTGTGAAAACAGACTCCACGTGCATTTACCTTTTGTGCAAGGCTCAATATATCAAATTATTTTTACCCCACTTGTGTATAATGAAGTTGTGCAAATCTTTTTTAGCTTTGTTCCAAGTAATTCACATGCATTACAAGCCTTATTAATAGTCTTTTTGGATCTTAACATTGCTACATAGTCTACTTGCCTGAACGCCAAGCCAACATAGGTCCAGAGTGTGCTATCGGCTTAGCCTGGTCCTTTACCCTAAGTACGCCACTCTACCTACAATGCGACATGCCTCAGTAGGGTGAGTACTAAAAAGGCATGAAGATCTAGATATTATATCAAAACGCTCGTTATCATGTTGAGTTTCTTCGGACCCAAAGTCCAAATAAGAATAATAAGACACACCCAATTTATAGACAAAGGGACGAGTTTTACTTTTTCTCTTGCCTTTAATGTGCGGGGAAAGCAAAAATTCATAGCGATGGTGGATGATGTCGGAGCAACTAAGCTCCGACATCCTCCGAGAGGGGTCCGCTGTCAACGTCTAAAATGTTGACAGTGGAAGACGTAGGAGCTACCAAGCTCCTACCAACTCAGGGGGCCTGTCTTCGACGCCTCAAAATTGAAGACTTCAGACCTAAAATCTACAAGTGTGAAGTATTCAAGTCGTCAACATACTGCCACAACCTTTGGTACATGTACACACTTCAATTGTACACATGTACCAGGGGGCCAACAAGATATGGCACAATATATTGAAGACAAAGTGAAATTGAAGGCAGAAAGGAGGATTTCATTAATTTGAGATACTGGAATACAAAATGGGGAGAGTACAGCAGAAGGCAAAAGAAAGAAAGTCCTAAGCTACTGGAGAACCTAAGACCTACGGAAGAATGAAGCTACTTTTAGGGAAACTTCTTGGACGCTGGCTTTGGTGGCGTTTTCCTCTTCTGCGATGAGACCTTCAAGCACCGGGTCCAGTGGGAATTGGGGATCTCGGCTCACATAACACATCAGCACGTATTTTGCGCCGTTTGTAGCCAAAGATTTCCCCTCTGTCTCCAGCTGATCCGCGATGATGTCGCCCATTGTGTCAAGTTTGCCGCCAGCACCGTTGAGGGCCACCAGCGCTCGGTCCAAGTCTAGTTCCGGGTTGTCCGGACGTACAGGACTGAAGCCCAGCGGTGTCAGCGCATCATTCGCCTGCCTTAAGAAGTCCCACACTTGAATAGATTCGGTCTCCTTCAGGCTTCGCAGCTCCTCGAGCGACTTCTAGGCAGCCGCAAGCTCCGAACCTTCACGGGCAAGGCGCTCAGCAAACTTAGCATGCTGTTGCATGCTCTCAGCAACTTGCTTTTCCCGGTCGGCCAACTCCGTCTCCCAGAGGTGAACGCGATTCCGCCTTTCAGCAAGGTATTTCTCCCTGCCTTTAGCTCTCTCCTCCCTAGCGGCAACGTCAGACTCTCTTTTCGAGAGCTCTTGCCCCACCTTCCGGTTCTTCTTCCTCTCTTCCTCATTCAATAGATCCAGCTTTTTGCTGCGATCTACCAATTTTTTCTCACCTAGAGTCAACTTCTGGGTGACCTCTGCTTCTCTCCTCACCACATCTTCCTGCTGCCCCAGGAGTTTTTCCTCTCTCGCCTCCAGGTCCGCTCGATGCTTCAGGAGAGTTTCATTCAATTCAGTGAGCTTTTTGTAACACTCGTCAGTAGCTTCACGTCTCTCCTTGGCTTGCTCCATGATTTCCCTAGAGTTAGCATCGAGTGCCCGGATCGCGGCTTCCTTCTCTTCCATCAACTTATCCCAGTATTCTAACCGGGCTTTCTCCCCCTTGATCCATTCCTCCTGGTCAGCCAGCCATGTCTGAGCAAGCCTGGTCTCAAAATGGAGTCTATTGCGCCAACGCCTCAAGGTGTTGCGCTCCTCCTCCAAGGCTTTGCTCTCATGATCGAAGGCAAGCTAGACCTGCCGGAGGCTGGAGCAGGCGTTGTCTATGGACAACGCCAGAGGGATAGGTTTTAGGCCTACTGGGACCATTTCCGCAGGCTCAAAAGGGTTTTCCATCACAAAAATTTGGTCCCACTCTACAATAGTTGTCCCCTATACTCCTGCAGCGCTAGGGCTGCTCTCCTGGAACCCTTGAATGGTAGTATAAGAACCCACTGGGGGAACGTCCACCTCCTGGTCAATTGAAGGCGCCGCTTCAGGGTCTTCATTTGATAGCTCCGAAGTCGGAGGACCTACCGTCACTTCTTCGGGCTGCTCTGGCTCCAGCCCAGGTACCTCCGGGACCACCACCTCTGGAGAAGCAGCCGGATCTTCGACTCGGGCCTCAACCAACACTGGCTTAGGCTCTAGCACAACGACTACCTCCGGCTCAGCCGCCAGACCTTCTACCACTTCCGGCCCAGCCGCCGGATCTTCAACTATTTCCGGCACAAGGGCCGGAGCTTTGGAAATTTTCGGCTCAATAGCCAGGGCTTCAACTACTCCTGGCTCAGCAGCTAGGGCTTCGACAACTTCTGGCTCGAAAGCCGAAACTACTGGCATCGTCGGTGCTGGAGCATCAGCCTCCGCCGCCAGGGGTACATCTTCAACTTCTCTCGTGTGGTCCGGCGCTACCACAAGAGCTTTGGGTGAGGACTTCGAGTCCAAGCTCACAGCAGCTGGTGCTGGAGCTGTCACGACTTCTGCCTCCGCTTGACGAGGAGGCTTAGCGCTCAAAGCAAGAGCTTTGGCAAGTGCAGCCCCAGCCGTTGCAACAGGCGCTGAAGCTCCGGGTCCTTTCTTCGACACCCTAGAAATAAAGGGAAGAGAAGATTAAGAACACATCAAAAACAAGACTAGCATTTTAGGGTGAGCAATCAACGCTTACCTTGGGATGCTACCACCCTAGTCACCTCAGAACCTCTTCTTCTAAGGCCCGGAGCTAGGGCCCACCAAATCTGGTGAGACAACTGCTTCAGACCTTAGTTGAGGAACACTCGCAGTCGCCAGAGTCCTTTCGGCCCGAGCTTCTGTTCGCCGGGAAGAACCCCCGGATCTGGAACTTCTAGTCGGCACTGAGGCCAGGGTCGCCTGCCTGGAGCTGACGCCTCTTGAATACGCTTGCACTGGGGTAGGGGTAGTTGTAGAAGACCTCCACCGCCGGGGAGAAGGAGCCGTCGTGGAAGGAGCAGGTCTGACGGACCTCAAATCTGCGTGCTTCAACTTCCTCTTTCAGCTGGAGGGCTCAGCTGGCTCTTTGCCCTTGCCCTTGCCGGTTTCTTCAGTCTTTTGGCTCGGGGCAGAGGCAGGACCACCCTCGGAAGCTCTGGGGATCGCCAATCTGGTGGTCGGACGCCTCTCTACCTCGCCAAGGTCGTCAAGCACCGGCATGCTCCTCCGGAGCTCCCTACTGAACTGAGCTTCCATGTTCAGGGGGAGGAAGGCTGCTGGCAGAACTAAGTCGTCGCCGTTGACATTAATCCCATGCTGGAATTTCTTCAAATGAAACTCCAAGGATTCATCATCCAAGTTGGATTTCAGACGGGTTTCAATCCGGTTGTCATCCATCACGCTGTTGAGGGCCCACGCGAGCTTCTCCCTCTTCTTCAGCGGAGCCCACCTGTTGACCAGGAAGTTGTAGAATACCATCTGGGGGTCACTCCACCTTCCAAGCACTCACAGATCCTGGTCAAGATAGGGTTGAAGGCATCTGACAGCACCGGAACTACACTCCAAGCGTCAGTGTCAACATTGGGGAGACCCTCGGGTAGCTCCAATTTCTCGTGCTCCTCCGCCGTAACGATGATCCAATCCTTCTTCTAGTTGTCCCACTTGCCGGAAGGAAACGACTTCAAGTATTTATAAGGGCAGTTCTTGCGCTTAACAAAATAGTAGAAGCCAAGGAACTTGGACCCCTTGCCGGTGGTGTGGATGGTGAAGAATGTGCGGAAAAGCTCGATGCAGGGGGGAATACCCACCCACATCTCGCAAAAGTGGATGAATGTCGCCACAAGAAGAGAATGGGGGCCTAGGTGATACAGCTGTAGACCATAAAAGTCTAGCAGCATCAAAAGAAAAGAAGAGAAAGGTGGAATGAATCCCACCATGGTGTACGTTGTGAAGTACACCATATCACTGCTGCGCTCCTTCTTGAACGGGAGCTTGCCGGCGCGGACCAAATGGTTGAAGGAGTCGCTGGACCACCCCATGTAGGTCCAGACCTTCTTCAGGTCATCATCGCACTTGAGGTGGCTCTTGGGGAGACCCAACTCCATCGCGGCAAAACAATACAAAGGAAGGGAAGCTAGGAAAAGTTTGGGAGGCTCAGAGCGCTAAGTTGATCGAAGGCGTAAAGAGTCCTCAAACCGTGCACACTTTCCTTCTTAAGTAAGCCTCTGTGATGCTTGGATGGAAACCACAGTGAGATCGAAGGCACTTTTCAAAAATCTACCCTGTCAATGATGAGTGGGTCGAGGCCCACCTCAACTAAGAGATCAAGGTTCTTACCCACGGCGAACCGTTGCCATGATGAGCGGCGGGAAACCCAAGGTCAGCGCTCTAACCGATACGGTTTTCGTATTGGGAACTGGCAACCTTCAATTGCGTAAGATCAGCACTCAAAGATCTCATCTGCCGTATTCATAACAAGCCATGCGTCGAGGGTTCACTCCCGGACCGTCACTCTATCGGCGCATAAGAGGACTTTTGAAAATCGAAGCGCGAGAATCAAGAATGGCCCCACCTCTGGTAGAATAACTTAACCCAAAGAGTTTCTCTCAGAGGTGGGCCCGGGGCCACTATCGGTACCCTACGTACCGGGTACCCCGCGATACCGCAAAAAGCACAAGAAAGTTCCACCCGTCAGAGTCGAAGGCCATTGCAGGTCCCACATGTCACGCTGCACCGGACCCGCTCCCCTCACATGGCTGGCTCCCGGGTTAACACGTGTAAAATAAGACTGGAACTAAACTCCCAACCAAGGGAAGCTCCGGCGACTACACCTGTACAGTAGCCCTGGACCTATCCCCCGTTAGAGAGGAGCTCCGATGCCGACACGTATACAGCGGCCCCGGACCTACCCTCCCGGAAGGGAGAGCTCCGGATCTACTACGAGTGGAGCCTCTAGACCTTCATCGCCAACAGAAATACAAGCAGGCGATCACGTCCATTACAAACATTCAAGGACGGTTAAAGCAGCAATTATAAGGCCTGATAATGTGTCATTAATGCCGTATTAATGACACACGATCAGTGCACCGTTAACAGGGGTAACGCTGCCATGAAGGCACGTTATCACACTATTAATTGTACTTAATACTCTCTAGACAGTGTATTAGGTCATTAAGAACGCCAGTGCCACATGTCGGGCCAGACAAGCTTTGTAACGGTCAGTCCTTAGAACTGTAAAAGGGCTGCACCACACGAACATCAAGGGACAGGCGGATTCAACCTGATCCTAGCCGACCAGCTCGCAATACAACAACACAAACCCTGTGGAGTAGGGTGTTACGCTCAGGCGGCCCGAACCACGTAAATCTCTGAGGTCACCATCTTGATATTGATCTTTGCGAGCCCCAACTGTAAAAGAACCTCCGCGGGCTGCTTCTCAGCGGGTCCGGGGGAAGTGTCGTATCAAATACTTTGACAGCAACCAATACCATATCATCTAAGTGAGGTGAAGATCTGAAGTTCATGCTAGTTGTTGAGCGCTTGATTCATTTTTGTCGAAGCATATGAATGACACTTCCCCCGGTACTACTAAATTTAGCCCGCGGAAGTTCTTGTATAGGTTTAGGCGTGCGGAGATCTAGAACAAGATGATGACACAGATGATTTATGTGGTTCGGGTCGCCTAAGCGTAATACCCTACTCCTCGGGGTGCATGTTGTTGTATTGGGGATTTCAGTAGCACTAGTGTGGGTGAGAGCTTTTTCATCCATGTATCGTGCGGTGCAGTCCTTTTATAGTCCAAGGACTGGCTGTTACAACACTTGCCTGATCCGACATTCTGTCCTGGCGTATTTAATAGCCTAATACACGGTCTATGAGTATTAAGTGTGATTAACAGTGTGATAACGTGCTTTAATGACAGCGTTACCCCTATTAATAGCTCACTGATCGTGTGTCATTAATACAACATTAATGACACATAATTAGATCTTGTAACTGTCACTTTAATTTTCCCCTAAACGTCTGTGCTATTGGAGATCTGCCAATATTCCTGTTGGTGTAAGGTTCGAAGGATCCACACGTGGCAGCTCTAGAGCTTTCCCTAGTGGTGATGGGTCCAGAGCTGTTATACACGTGGTGGCACCGGAGCTTCCCTCTACGAGGGGTTAGGTCCGGGGTCATTATGCACGTGTCAACCGCAGAGCTTCCCTGTGTTGGGAGTTCAGCTCCGGTGTTACATTACACGTGGCAGTCCCAGAGCTACCCATATGAGGGAGGCGGGTCCAGTGCCGTGTAACATGTGGGGCCTGAGGGAGCCTTCAACTCTGACAGGTGGAGCTCTCTTGCACTTCTTGCGGTATCATGGGGTACCCGATACGCAGGGTACCGACAATTTCCGACTTATACTTCTCTACCTGCTCAAGATCTTCATCCCTCTTTCTGCTTGTTCCTTGCTCCTATACGCCGCCTACTCGGTATATCCAACGTCTTGGAGCAGCGGTGATAGCATGTATATGAAGCCCGATCGGTTCACCGCTCTCGAGCAATTCCATTCATTCTTCATCTGTAGGAATGGGTGATCCATCTTTGGACATAGACTGGAATTAAGTCAAATGTACAATCCCACCGTCCCGAGTATGTTAATATAAAGTTCATAGTGAATCAAACCCAGTTGCAACATCACTCTGACCATTTCCTTATCACTGGTTGCAACTGTTCCAGCCATACCATGTTTCACTCAAACTCTATTTTGACCAAGCAAATGACATTTTCATGTGAGGATCCAATTAGCAGTAATGTAGGTGACTCTCAGAACTTTCAAACGGTTACCCACATGCCTCCATTGCATCAAGGGTTTGAGAGTTATGGTGGTTTGAAATTGACAGTTTTCTGGACCATTTTGACAGAACTTCCCCTAAAATTGAGGATTTTGGCCACAGTTTCAAACAATTACAAAATTTCCACATATGCACAACCTTCCAATTAAAGAGCTGTGGTATAGCACATTATATTCTCATAAATGCACCTATACATAGTTTACCTCATCCATACATGTGCTTGATCGACAAACTTCCGAACTGGATACAAAGGGTTCAAAATCTGTACAGCCAGGTCACATTCGACGATAACTCAATTTTAGACCAGTTACAATGAGAATTGGTTTGGGGGTTCAAAAGAAAGTTGGTATACGACTTGCTAATATTTCTGAAAATGTATATATGTGGCAATGTTAAATTTGTAGATTAGGAGATATGATTGTTTAAAGTTCAGCTAATTCCTGGCCGACTCAGGTATTACCTAGGCATATGTACCAGTTTAGAATTGAAATTATGAAGTTTTCTCGACTGAATTTGAAAAACGTTTGAATTACAAAGTTATATATTACCTTCCCCCATTTCCATAAATGTAGCACACTGGTCTAGAAGAGCTTTCTACAAGGAGATATGGTAAAAATACATATGCTGGTTCACTAAACTTCAGAACAGCAGCAGTTGTAGATATGGTGCATTTTCATTCCTCTTACAGTGGTCTTTTAGTTTGAGGTCATTAGAAAACTTATAGAGGACTTCCAAAGATTTCCATGAAGTATTTATTTATCTCCTTATCACTTCTGGTTGAAGAGATATAGATTTTTAAAGTTTGACCATGTTCCCAGATTTCTAAAGTCATTTTTGACAGAATTTCCTTTGTTTAGGTTGATTTTGTCCACAATTTTTAGATAGAAAAACATCAAATTTTGACAGAAATTTAAATTACAATACTGTTACACATGTCGCAAGGTTTCCGGGAATGTATCACATGAACCAATTTGATGTTTCTACAAAGTGTTACGGTTGAAAGAGTGAAGGGTTCAGAAGCTGCTTCAGTTTCTGTCCAGAATCTACAGAGTTTGGAAATCTGAAATTTTGAATAGGTTAGAAACGGATTATGCTCTGCAGGTGAACAGGAAACTTTTAGAGGACTTCCTAATATTTCCAACCATGTATGGTAGGCCCCAAATGGTCAGACCCACTAGGAGATATGAAATTCCAAAGTCCAGCTAAATTTCTTCCCAATCTGTACTAAAGGGTCCGTATATGACTCTTAAGACTTTAGTAAATTTCCACCATTGTCAGAGTGGAAATTTGTCCTAGGGTCAAGAAAGAAATGGCAGGGGGCTTCTCAACCTTTCCGAAACTATTTGGCACAGCTATATTGCTGGAGTCGATGGAGAATTATGCACTACCAAACTTCAGTAACTCAATGCCAGAGCTAAACAGTGAGGTTAAGTTGATAGAGCTTGGACTTAATTCACTAACATGGTTCAATGGTGGCCATCTGTTCTGGAAGTTAAACACAAACTTATAAGTTTAGAGTTACATCTTTGACATGGACTGGAAACTCCACTTTGTCCAATGTAACCTGAATGATATGTCGGTATTATGTTCCTCACAAAATAGAAAATCTAAACCGGTCATTGCCGGTACAAGCGTATCATAGGTGGCCTTAATGTCGATCACTCGCAAACGTGTTCTACTCGTAATATGTCTAACGTGGTTAGTTTACCTGCAAAAGACACACAATCCCTATTCACTCAACTAGCGCCTCAAAGGCAGTCACATCACAAATTGTCGGGCCCAGCCCATCGGTCGGGCTCAGGCTCTTGTTTGCGACGGGCGTCGCAAGCCGTTGCAAATAAACTTATTTGCGATGGTGGCCATTGCAAATAAGCTAAATTGCGACAAGACATGAGTGACAGCCGAAAACCATCGCAAATAAGGAAAACTGTCGCAAATAGTTTATTTACGATGGTTTTTTGCTTATTTGCGACAGTCCTGGCCGACGCAAATCGTTGGGATTCCTGTAGTGACAAAGGAGCACGACAGGCAGTCATAATAAGATATATAATTTTTAAATCTAACGCCCTGTATCATTCCATATAGGTCGTCCTCAAGGAGAACACATCTCGAGAAACGTGGCTGCATTTCAACACCACACGACGGGGAACCTAAGCGCGAACGATTCGTCACGGTTGGGAATTTTATAAATCCAACAGATACCACCTACTGCCCCTACCTCACAGAGGCATACAGATGGAGAGCGCTACTTATGTCTCAATGAACATGAATTGTCCAAGAATTGCATACTATCGCGTTTTTGACCACACAATGGGGTATCCACGCTTTTTCCTGAAGCACGCTGGGGAGTAGCGTTTTCATATGTTCTCAGAATCATGAGAAGGTTCACAGACTCATATTAACTCCCGTGCCAAGCCATGGGGGACAATCATAGTAATACCTCTCGTACGGGGGAGCTTACCGCAATTGATCCACTTGTGGTGGCGTACCTTACCTCTTACCTGAGTGTAGGTGCGTCGTTACAGAATTAATAACACATATGTTAGCTTGCCACCTTAAGTAACTATGCTAATATCAGTACTTATGTGGGTATAGTATCGAATCCTCACTCGTAAGTCTATAGTTTTCAAAATATTTTCCTAATTCAGGTGTGTTATTCCCAATGTAGCTCTGATACCATGCTATGAGGACCAGGGTCCAGACAAACTATGAATCATATTGGGTGGTGTCGTGTGATGCGACACCCAATAGCACAACACAAAAAAGAACTAAGAACTCATAACATAAGTGAGCAACTTACATTATTCTCAGAGTTTTATACAAAAGTGCTTCCATCACCGGATGTCTTCATACAATTCTCTCGAACCTACACTACAACATTAGCGGTCATATCCAGCCTGCGGATACTCCACTCTGGCATCATAGAAACAAGCAGCGGTGTCCAGAGCTTCCATTGGCTATATACCACGACGAGGGCAAGTCCTAGGAACCCGTCATAGCTACATACCTGCAAAACTCGTATAAATGCAACTGTGAGCACAAAGCTCAGCAAGGCTTAACCGTCTCACCTAAGAATATGAAATTCTACATGCTGGGAATTACTATTATTAATAAAGATGTTCATAGCACTAATGTAGCAGTGGATCCATACATTCACTTTTAAGCATCCAGTTAAGTATTTAGAATCATAACTTTAGTTCGCTCCTCAACTACTTCACCCAAGTTGTTTATCCAACCAGCAAGTTCCATCTATTTTCAGTTGTTACTACATCACAACACAGTGAACAAGCATGCCCCCTTTCAACGAGCGATGGTGATTCGAATCATGAAAACACCCGGCATGCATGTCACATACACCCGTCCAGAGAAGGCTTACAGTCCTCCATAACTCCATAAGTGACAAACTTTCACGAGACACTCAACAATGAGCCGATCCTACCATCCCGAAAGCAAGACTCACATGACAACATATGCCACAGTGGCATCTTCTCTCCTCATGACGTGCGTGGTGTCTAGGATGGCGGGGTATGCCTCAACATCCAAGTTAACAAGTTACATCGTTTTGCTGGGTCCATTAGAGCCACTATGCATCCCGTACAAGTTCAAACTTGTTTGGTGGGGCCGCACACGATACGGTCCTCAATCGACATAGGCAGGACTATGCACACAGATCTCCACTCTGCTGCTTCCTAACTTCCTGCCCAGTCTCAATTATCTATTAAGTGGATCAATATCCATCATCCCAATTGATTCCACTACTACCGGTGCTCGAGCAGAAAAATGACATACTCGAGTTATACCAGATAATCCATATAAGTGGTATTAGCATTGCATTACTACGCATCATATAAGCAGTACAATAATCATAAACTCCTGGGATTTCTAGCGATGCCAGTAGAGTGACAATAAAACCAAGACATAATGCTTATATCACTAGACATATAGTAACCACTGTAAATAAAAGCTTGTTAACTTAAATGCAAATCGGGGCTTGTCTTAGGTTGCGGCTAGTGTAAATGTCAATAAGTCAGGTTTGATCTTCTGACTGAAGCTTCTCGTCATTCTTATTCCTTCCTTGTCTTTATTGTTGCTTGGGCGAATCTTATGCTTGGATGTTGGTGGAGCAATTCTTGTTCTTGCTGCAGGGTCCACGCTAGTCCTTCTCCTTCGAGTAGTGCTCTTCGTCGATCTTCATCACGTCATCTAACGATATGATTATGCACATATACAGAATAATAAGATTCAATTGTTCATACTCTGAAATTCTAATACACTAACAAAATGGGTAATCTCAAAAGTGGAGATTAAGAGAGTCTATTGGACTTGAACTATCTATATAGGAGGTGACAATAATACTAACGCATAAATCAGCTCATGCGACCTAAAGTGTGCCTACCTGCTTCGTGGTAAACTTAGGTCGTTGTTGCATTTCTATTTGCAGTATATATCTGCTCATCTTTAGCGGCGAGTCTGCCTATCAGTAATATGGCCAATAGGATGATACACTTCCCAACCATCTCGTTCATCAGGTCCTCTACATCATCTCTCTTGAACATATGAGCTTCATTAGCGATCTCAATCCGACTTCATTGCACATTAGGATGTAAAGTCTCATGGCTCCTTCTCAGTGTCCGTTATGAATATCACTAGCAACCATGGCATTCCAGGAGATGGCATTCTTGACTGAAATCCTATAAAACATCCTCCTGCTATTCTCCACATCCCTCTTCTTGCATCACCTCAATCATCGCACATGCTCGCTGTTAGTCGCTCATCCATGAATAACATAAGCACAAGTGAAAAGAAAGATGCAACCGACATAGTGATGTCCATCCTCGCCAATTCATCCTCGCATTGCAACACCATCACCATCAATCCTTGATCACAATAGCAGCCGAGCAATGTGTTGTACATCACCACAGTTGTTTTCATTCTAGATAGGCATTTCATCAAACAGCTTGAATGCGCTTGCAATCCGACCAAGTAATCATTAACTTGAGCTCACCATGGTCTAATTCTCCTTCTCAGATACGACGTTCTCGCGTCCCTGCATCGCATATCAGTGTTGATCACCATCACACTTGGTTTTGCCTATAGACGTTTCAGCGACAACATTGGCTCCATCTTCGATCCGGTCCCTCATGCACAATTCAGAGATGCTAGAGGTTGAGCTGACCTTGTCAGATGGGTCGCCAGCATGTTCCTGCATCTCAGGTCAGTGCTGGTCACTTCACAGTTGGATTTGCCTAGCAGACATTTTGCCAAATTGTTTGTTTGCACCCTTGACCCGAACAAACTTGCTGCTATTCAGAGCTAACCTTGGACATACTGCCGTTGTGTCAGCGACGTGTTCCTGCATATCCTCCATCCCACACATCACTCGGAACACAGTTTGGACTAGGCATGTGAGCAGAACGCTGTGTCCACATCATGTATGTGATAATGTCAAGTAGGGGACACCAGGCAATGCAGCCCAGCTTATGTTCCAACTTCCAGGGACGCATAGGTGGTGGAACACGCTGCTGCAGCCGTGCCGTGAGGTAGAGACACGGCGGTGACGACGTGAACGGTCGGCGCCGCAGATGGAACGGGCGTGGACAGCGGTCACCGTGGCGCTGGAGGTGCTGCGGCGAGGAATGTGGCGATGATGACCAAGCATCGGCTACCAGTTGGTGTCACGGATGGTGACGAGGTGCTGCAGCTAGGCGAACAGCAAAGAATCGTTGGCAGCCAAGACGCGGACATGGGGAACGCGCACAGCGTGGCTGGCAAGTGAATGTGGGCATGACGACCAGCAAGGCGGCGACGTGATGTGATGCTGCAGCGAGCGGCAAGGAGGACAGCGAGCGGGTGTGCTTGGCGCGGAGGTGCAGACAAGGTGCGGACACGAGCAGAGCACCAGCAGGTGGAACAGAAACAACGGGGCAGTACGCGCGGCCAGGTGGCGTGCGAGCAGGCCGCTGCCTAGCGGGGGCGAGCTGGGGCGCGAACACTGCTAGGACGCGGGCGAGGCGCACACGGCTGGTGGCGAGCGGTGCGGCGCAGCAGCGACTACAGCATGTCCGTGGGCGACGAGGACGGATGGTCGTTGCAGTGGTGCGGCATGGCGAGCAGCAGCGGGGGCGGCATGCTGCATGCGGGCGGCCTGGACGCACAGAGCTGAAGGCGAGAAACGGGCAGGGTGCTGGAGAGGAGTGGGGCGCTCGGGCGCAGCGCTTACGAGCAGGCACGGGCGCAGGGCTGGGCGCCGGCAAGAGGGACACAGCGGAGCATGAAGCTGGAGACCATGAGCGCACGGCGGCGCGCGGAATCAAAGCGCGGCGAGGCACAACACTAGGGTGCGCAGCTGTGGGCGGGGAGCACGGCGGCGGTCGGACCAGGCGTGGGGGCGCGCGGACGGCGGCAGGGAGTGATCATGGAGTGAGCAGGGCGCCGGCGCACGGGCGGCATGCTGCCGGTGTCGAGGCGCGAGCCGTCGGGGCTGGGGCACGGTGGGGCCCGCTGGTTATCGACACTACTCTGCAGCAACCTTCTAAATTCAAAATAAAATATCAAACCAAATCCAACTTCCACCAAATTTTGCAGGTTGTCTGTTTTGAAGTTGGTGAACACAATTGTGCAGTCCATTTTATAACTTGATTGATCCAACTTGGGAATTTTAATGAGCAGTAATATTTTCCTACCTTTTCCTTTTTCACCATTTATCTACAAATGAATTTTATTTATTCAAGCTGAAATGATTTTGCATTTGATTCTATATTCATAATTTGAACTTCAGTTTTTGCATAACTACTTCATATTGCAACCTAGGTTTTGTAAAATTTTAGCAAGGACAAATGTTTAAATAATAATAACATTCTGGTAGTTGCTGATAAGATTGTTGGACTAAATTATAATCGTAAATTGAGCTTTAGGTTTAAATTCAAGTTCTATGGTTTGATTCAAACTCTAACCAAAGGAGAAACATTTTCCTCAAATTCCCAATTGCTTCTCTTGACTTGAACACTTTGCAGTGGGATTTTACAGTTTCACGAGAGGTGATGTCTCTAATGGAGCACATCCATTCAAGCGCCCCCTCCTGTGTCATTCGGATACCAGGACAGTCATGTCATTACTGCAAATCCAACCAACTCTCATTCTCCAAGCCTTCCTTATGATCCGAGCGATAACGCCAATACAATAATTAGTCAGCTAAGCCGCACCCATACTTGACCTTGTGGTGACACTATTGTCCTGGTATATTCTCGCATAAACCGATCTATAGATCTAAGGCAAGCAAAATCACCATACCATCAAACTCATTCCATGAACCATGCTTGCTTATATCCCCTAAGTTCTATGTTGCTGAAATAGTCATTATCACCAATTCACATAGTTCATACGTTTAATAGTTCATAATTAAGCCATTTGGTTATTCCTAATCCTAATTGAGTAACCGGAGCAAAAGAGTAAAAATACTCTTCCCGACTCTTTACATCATATTCCGAGCGACAAGAATGAGCATACAAGTCTAGTAAACACTAGTTCATGAATTTCCCATTGTAAAAGCTCAAATTTTGTTAACTCAAATTCAAATTCTGAATGCACTATTGTATTCCTCTTGTCAAAATTTGGTTAATTTTGCACATTGTTTGCAATTCCTTTCAGAATTGCAAAGTGTGTAGGTGAGAGATGTAATTGACCAATGGGGCCCACCTGCCAGCAGGCCCCACCGGACAGACTTATCCAGGTCGTGCCTTGCCTCTGCTTCCAGCGCACGGGCCGACCCCATCAAATCATCCCAATCCCCTTTTCCCTCTGCTCGTCTCTATCAGAAGGAAATAACACAGCTGCTTTTCTGCTCCCGTGCGTGATGCATGGCAGTTTTGCTTCTTCTTCCCCACTCCCGTCGAAACACCCACCCCTGTTCTTCCTCCCTCCGGCTCCAGCGCTTCGCCCACGGCCGAGCGCCGCGCCATGGCCCTGATACACAGCGCTCCTGGCCGAGCGCCCTGCTCGCGCCCGCGCCCTGCGCGCCTTGGCCGTGTCCTCGCCCGCACCTCTCCCGTGCGACATGGTTGGCCTCCGGTTTGCCGCACCCCTGCCACTCCTCACCAGCGCCCTGCTCGCGCATAGCCCGGCCGCAGACGCGCTAGTTCAGTGTGCGCCGCTGTCCACGCTGCTTGCACGCCTTGCCCGCCCCCTGCTCGCACCGCGACTCGCCCTCGCGCCACGGCCATGTACCAAGTCGCTACAGTCGGCGCACCGCGGCTGAGCTCGTAACGCCCACCTCCAGCGCGTCCAGGCCTCGCCATGCCTGCGCCCACCGCCGTGCGTCCTAGCTGCTGCTCGTCCGAGCTATGTCCGCCGCGGTGCTTGTCGTCCGCCCTCGCCGCTGTCCAAACCCAGCAACCAGGCGCCATGCCTGTCCACACCGCAGTGCCCCTCGCTGCTGCTCCTCCTGCACCGAGTTCCTCGCAGCCGCGCCTCCCGCGCCACGGTGTTCAAACCAGACAACCTCCCGTCCTCCGCTGGGTCACGGGGAGGTTCAAACGTGCGCTGTGACGCTTCGCATTGTGCTGCTTCGACGCTGTCTCCTTCCTCACGTCATCGCGGCGTTCCGAGCCGTGGCCGCATTCAACCAGCGCCGAATGTTGGCGACACAACGGTGGCGATGATTAGGCCAAAGTTAGCTTTTGATTTGTGCAAGATTGATCAGGACAATGCTGCAGTCAAAGTGTTCGATGAAATGGTTGCAAGGAAAGAACCAACTGGCAGGGACATTGTGACGGCCCAACAGGCATGCAAGTTAGACCATGTATCCATGAATTGTACAAGACTGATCAAGTCGAGAGCACATCCAAACTGTTCGATGAAATGCTTACAAGATGACAGTCACTCCAATGATGCTGTTGTGCAACACGTTACTCGTTGATGTGATCATGGAATGCTAGATGTGGATGTGCGGTGCTGGTATGAACGGTGGGCAAGAACGACACCATGTTAGTTGCATTCTACATTCCTCTTTGGCTCGCGTTCCTATGAACGAGCAGTTGGAGCTTGGAAAATGGTTAAGTGTATGGGATCATCATGAGTTGGCAATAAGGTGGTTGGGAAAAGTATCATCCTGATCACAACACATGTATCTCGTTGATTGAAGAACTTATCACTGAAGATGAGCAGATAGCTGCTGCAGATACAGATGTAGCGACAGTGTGAGTTTGCTAGAAAGCAGGTAGGTACACTCTAGATTGCATGAGTTGATTCATGTATTAGCATCTATGAGCACCTATGAACTCTACTGTACACAACTCACATCCAATAGATCATGTATTGTCATAGAGTTAAGTCTGTTACGACCTCTCTTGATTTCCACTTTTGAGACTATGCATTCTGTTAGTATATTAGAATCTTAGAGTATGATATATTAAATATATTATTTGTATAGGTGCATAATCATATTGCTAGATGACGTGACGAAGATCGATGAGGAGCACGATTTGGAGGAGGAGTACTAGCATGGATCCCGGAGCAAGACAAGATATGTTCAAGCAACATTCAAGCACAAGAATCGCGAAGTAACAATAAAGACATGGAAGGAAGAAGAATGACGAGAAGCTTCATTCAGAAGATCAAACGTGGCTTATTGACATTTACACTAGTTGCAACCTAAGGCAAGCCCCAGTTTGCATTTAAGTTGTTAACATGTTTTGCATTTATAATCTATATGATGGTAATTGTGCATTAAGTCTAGTGATGTATGATACTCCACATGCATAACCCAGGAATGCATGGAATTTGGGTAGTACAGGATTTTACATAACTGTTTAAATGATGTTTAATATAGAAACATGATTAAGTGGTATGGCTCGAGTAGAGGGATTCTACTCGTGAAAAGTAATAAGTGGGATCAATTGGGAAGAAACTGGAGACCGAACAGGAAGAGTAAGAAGCTCAAGAACGTGGTTTTGTGGGCATAGTTCCTACCTGTGTCGATTGAGGACCGTACCGAGTGTGGCCCTGCTGGACAAGTTTGAATTTGTACCGGATGCATAATAAATATATGGTACCCAAGAAACCGATGTAACTTGTTAACCTAGGTGTTGAGGTGATCCCCACTTTCCTAGGCCAGTAGCTGACAGCAGATAGCAGTTAGCACTGCGGCAATCCTGTATGTGGGGGCATGCTTCTGGGACGATGGGACCACTTTGACATTTGGGTGTCTGGTGAAAGGTTGTGTAGGATCGAAGAGCACGTGAAAAGCTACCAGGGGAGAGGTGAATGGTAGATTAAAACTTTTTCAGCGGAAGCAATGAAAACCCCTCGACAGAAAAATGACCTGTTAAAGAAATCGTGTGTGAGACTAATCTAAATGTGTTTCACCGTGACAAAAGTGATAGATATCATAGAGAATCAAGTCACGAACACGACACAACAAGAACACTCAAATCCGTCGAGAGAAACTCAAGTTAAGATTGAAAGATCGAACAAAGGTCAATCTGTTCTACCGAGTAAAAAACAGATCTGCAATACTGCAAAGAAACTCGTGTAGATAAAAAACCACAAATCCAATGACCGTAAAATTTTGACAGATGATAGATAATCAAGTTGTAAAGATAACCCAAAAAGAATCACTTCAATTGGCTCTGTAAAACTCGAGTTATGATAAAATCACCAAAGAAAGGTAGTGCTGTGCAAAAACTCGACGAGAAAGACTTGAAGAAAACAAGTCGGACGAACAAGGCACAAAAGTTACTTTAAACTATGATCTTTATTCAATAGAATACAAGAGGAACAACTCCAAAGTCGTCGAAACTTGATAAAAAGATGTTTTGGTAGTATTCAAAACTTTTATCGTCAAAAGCAATGTATTCAACACACATAGGTCTCACAATCTCCTCCTTGATGAATGCATTGGCAATACCACTTAAAATCCGAACATTGGCTTATTTACATGAAAAGTTTTAAAAACAATTTCCCCCCTTTTTAGAAAATCAAATGAGATAGAAATAAATTTCTCCCCCTATACATACTTCTCCCCCTGAGAAGAATCGCACCAAAAAATACTTCTGAATATGTGCAATGTGTAATCAATTTCTCTCCCTTGCATACTTCTCTTAAAAAATTCAGATATTTTCTCTCCCCCTTTGACAATGTATTTAGCAAGGTTCAAAAGAGAAATTTTAATTGTTATGAGCATATTATAATATATACATATAAAACAAAGCTCATTCAAGTCATACTATCAAGTAACTTACACTATCACATCAATGAAATGCATAAAGTAGTGTAAGCCATGCTAGAGATCAAGTGTAATTTTTAATTTAAGCAGGTCAAGATCTCACAAACTTAACTATTTCAAGACCTGAAAGTATGACACTTGTTGCTGCATTTTGTTATTTTTCAAAGCACAAATTTAGATCATATGATATTTGCAACAGATTATATGCATCTGCCTTATTCTAACCAACCAAGCCAAGTCTATGTCATTTGACAATCAGAAGCTTAAGGACATGATTTTAGTCATACACAACTTCTTCCAAGTTCATATCTTAGTGCAATGATAAGCTATCTCAAAAGAAGTGTAATGCATACATATTCTCTTGATCTTTTCTCAATTTATATTTGTTCATACTACTCAACATGTGAGTTGATTGGATTAAATCATTATGATTAAAAGCACTTGTGATCATGCAACAAGTTCAAAACAGCAAGAAAGTTTGATCATGACCAAATTTAGTGTAAGTAATTATTCCAATTACTAGTCATGGCAAAAACTACAAAATGTATAACATGCGTAATGTAGTAAGAACTTTCAGCATATAAAAGGAATCACAAAGTCATATATATATAAAATACTATGCTCATATTATCTTAAGTTCAGATTCACATATAGAATTCCCAAGTTTCAAAATCCCCCCTCAATTTAATCCATGAGAATGCATAACCCCTATTTCACTACAAAGTGTAACAAAAACATATGAAATCCAAAGGTTTTGTGAAAATGTGAGCCAATTGTTGTTCGATATCTACATGGTGAAGCACAATGTTTCCTTTTTTCAACATTATCACGGAGAAAGTTATACCTAATATCAACGTGCTTAGTTCTAGAATGTTGCACGTGGTTTTTAGCAATGCAAATGGCACTAGTGTTATCACAAAACAGTGGAACACTATCTAGATCAACCCCATAGTCCTTAAGTGTTTGAACAATCCAAAGAATTTGTGAATAAGCGCTAGAAGTAGCTACATATTTAGATTCGGCTGTGGATTGTGCAACTGAACTTTGTTTTCTAGAGGACCAAGCAACAAGTGAATTACCAAGAAAATAACAAGCACCCGATGTACTTTTCCTATCAAACCCAACCTCCAAAAATCAGCATCGGAAAAAGCTTTCAAAGTAACGGTTGAGGAAGAAGGAAGAAAAATCATAATTCTTGAGTTCCATGTAAGTACCTGAGAATCCTTTTGATGGCTTGACGATGTGAAGCACGTGGGGAGGATTGAAATTGTGCACAAAGACATACGCTGAATTTTATGTCCGGTCTTGATGCCGTGAGGTACAAAAGTGATCCGATCATGCTTTTATATTCTTTTTGATCCACGGGTTCACCATCTTCATCAAGTTCAAGTGTTGTTGCTGTTCCCATTGGTGTCCGAAGAGGCTTGCTTTTGTCCATGTTGAAGTGCCTTAGGAGGTCTTTTGTATACTTCATTTGATGCACAAAGGTACCCTCCTTGGTTTGCTTGATTTGTAGCCCCAAAAAGTATGTGAGTTCTCCCATCATACTCATCTCAAATTTTGAACTCATCATAGCTGAAAACTTGGACACAAGATCATGAGAAGCACAACCAAAGATAATATCATCCACATACACTTGAACGAATAATGAGTCATTACCATGCTTAAGCATAAAAAGAGTTTTATCAACCTTGCCCATGGTAAACCCCTTTTCAAGTAAGAATGTTTTTAACCTATCATACTATTGACGGCTCCTAAGATATACTAACAAATCATCCCCGACAACAGCGCCAGAAATGCTTGTTGGTATTTCTTAACACCACAGATCATCTCCGGTAGAGATGAGATCCACAAGCGCACGGAATATACCGTTATATCATTTCACCCATGAGTATTCCCAAGGGTATCGTATTTATCCCAAAGGAAGGCAATGGAGTAAAGTATATACTACTCTTATGGTCAAGCTATGGGATACTAATCCATTATCCGGATAGAGGTAAGTTGATAATAGGAGTAGTGTGACACACACCTAGGCAATCTATTCTAAAGGGTAAAATGGGTCCTAGAGGGAGATTGGATTGAGAGTAAGAGAGTTGCTCCTACAATGCTCCTAATACATATACATAGCCTAAGGTAGATACCAATGGTCATGTCAAAGATGAATTCCTATGCAATGCTATTCAACACATTGGGTACGGGCTTACCGCTAGCAATACTAGGGCGACTCCTGCCAAGAGCCTGTGGCATAGCCGAACGTGGAGGATTACAAAGGATAAATAGGGCTGTCACCACCTACTGCCTACCTATTCAATCCGTGGGTCTACGAGACATCTAACGCTAATTAAATACCCTAGCACCATGCCAGCATACTAAGCAAATACCTTAGGAGCCATGGCACAAGCCATCCTAAGGCAATGACTAACCTAAACATCGTTGAACCAATGTTGATTGCATAGCATAAGTCATTCATATTAACATAATCATATCATAACTACATAGACTATAGTGGGGGTCTATAGTGTTTATGACCATAAGATGTGATCATGAGAGTGAAATCATAAAGACTATACCTTCCACATACATGGACTCCACAATCAAACAAGAAATGCTTTGTCCAAGTATACGCATAAAAGAAGACTAAAGATAATATCTTTATTGAGCACAAAGTCAAAATACAAGAAGGAATACATAAGCCATACCTTTCCCAATGTGTAATTGGAAAGAGAGACTCCTTATACTCCTTTCCCGATTTGGACTTGGGACTAGAGGCTCTCCTCTCTACATCCTAACTCCTCTAAGGACTATGGAAGATAGTATATACAATAGAATGATGCCCAAGTGGTGTGTGTTGAAGTGAGGCGTAGGGGGTCCTATTTATACTAGTGTTGAGGTCGGTTCCCACCACCAAAAGCGGGCAAATCAGTCACCATTGACTCCAGGGAGCCGGGAGGAGCCAACATGTGTAGGCTGACCGAGTTTGGTGCAAAGACCAGGTCGGCCGACCCCCTGGTTCGGCCGACTTGGTCATTGCACCGTTTCTCGTGTTCTTTCTCCAGGTGGCTTCCAGGTGGGTCCTATTGATTTATATGGATGATACACCGTTGGATCTCCTTGGATACTTCTGTTTGTGGGCCATTTGATCCATGGGATGCCACGTGTCGTCGCCTGATTTGGTGGGATGATATTTTATAGGATTGGTCCCTCTACATTTCTTCATTTCTTGCATAAAATGCTGCATACACATATTTCTCGAAGTCCAAGTGGAATTGGGTTAGATAGAAAGGTGATGTGTGCAAGAAATGACAAATCCTTCTCATAATTGAGTTAAATTGACGGATGAAATTTGTATGTAACAACCGTCAACAAACTCCCCCAAGCTTATCCTTTGCTCGTCCCGAGCAAAGTCAAGACTTTAGGTTGATGATCAGGAGTTGCTACAATATCTTATTTTCAAAAGTATCTAATGCACAAAAAGATACTCTACCTAGTATTGCAGAAATTGGCTATGATACCCTACCTTTCTTAAGTTATCATGGGGCTTATGCTTTTTCATATTCATGAGTAGTTGAAAGGTAGAATAGCAAATGAAGCAAACATAGCCTAGAAATCAAGTTCCACTTAAATCCCGGAGAATTCAATTTAGATATTAAGTACTTCAATTTGATTCTCTCAGTCACTCCTTTGTGGATAGTGGAAATATTTCCTCACCAAAGCATTGTGCCTCTACTATTCCTACTCATTGAATATGGCTTGTATGTGGAGCTTGGTAAGGAAAGTAAGTAGGCATAATCACATATATTGCTAAGTCAAAAGAGTAAGCCTTAGGATAATTCAATTCAAAACTTTTTGATTCTAGACTAGTGCATGTGTGATGGAGTGGAAGTGGATGTGGATACTTGAGATAACTCCTTTTTGGTATAATCTCTCTTTCTTTTTGCAGGGATGAAACATGGCCACTTTTTTTTTTATTTTTTTTCTCATGCTTATGATGTAAGTATGCTTTTTTTTTTTGTAGCCATGTCTTCTACTCCCTTTCTTTGCAATGAATTGTGAAGAGAGTGCTAAACATGAATAACATGGAGTTTCTCTTTTTGTTGTGGTATGGTGGATATGATGGACGTTTTGCTTACTTCCAGTGTAGAAGTATAGCATGTGCAAGTGAAGTCTTGAATTCAAAAAGAGTTGAGTGTTTTCTCACATAGGTCTATACTAGTTTGACTAGGCTCAATGTGAAAGAAAATAGCATATGCATAAAGTTTTTTCTATGTATGAACATCATATGGCTTTGGTAGGTATTTCCAATCAATTGAGGGAAACTTAAATCTTTTTAGAATTTCTCCGGAAATCTAAGTTTTACTTTCAAACTAGGACTAGCAGCCCTATTACCAATTCTAGTCTTGCAACAACCTAGAATTAGATTAAGCTTTTGCTACCCACAACTTTCAAATTAAGGTAAAAGTATTTCAAACCAATGAAAGCAATATTCAGAGAGTAGCAAGTTGTAAACTAGAGACTTAGGAAAATAAAACAGAGCAACTATTCATCATTTCATCTATGCGAATTCTAAATCATTCTTACCGCACATCTTTATTTGATGAAAGCAAATCTAACCTATTTTTTATATATTTTTTAGATGCATGGTGGATGGTGGATGAATGGAAAGTAAATATGCAATGGATGATTTGAAATAAAAATGCAGTGGGTGTGATACAAGTAACCTCAAGTGGGGGTCCTCTCCCAAGCTTATTCTTGATCAAGGTCCGTGATAGGGGTTGAAACCCTAACGACGAAGGTAGGCCATGAGTTGACCTATTCTTGTTGCAGCGTGGCTTTGACAATGGAGGGTTGAGTGTTGATTGTTGTGTTGCCTCCCATGGACACCATGAGTGTGGTTGAATAGAGTGTTTTCGATGTTGACCGTGCAAACATCAGGGTCTCCATGTGTTGGGTGTGATTTGTCATTCCTTGGCTAGGATAATGATAACCTTTAGATCCAAAGGAATGACGTGCACTCAACATACATTGAGTATGTTCGTCATTCTTTGGCTAAGGTGTATCATATCTTTTTGCCATAAGGGAGTGACATGTGCCCGACATGCATTGGGTATGATCAGTTGTTCCTTGGGTAAGGTACAATATACCTAGAACCACAAATGAATGACATGCACTCAACATGGGTTAAGTGTGATCTGTTGTTCCTTGGCTAAGGCATGACATACCTTCTAGCCACATAGGAACAACTTGCACCCAATATAAATTGGGTGTGTTCTTGTCATTCCTTGGTCATGGTACATCATTACTCTTAGCCACATAGGAATAACGTGTACCCAATGATGGTGGCAAATCCCTTGAGCTTGAATGAGTGCTTAGAATAGTTGAGAGCATAATGCTCTCACCCATTCGTGGCAGCCCATTGGTTGCTCATGGAGGGTTCCCATTTCAAATATCTAGCCTCGTATAGTTATGATTGACCTTCAGGCATAATTTCCGATAGGTAACAACCATCCATATTTACTCTTTGGCCAATAGATGTTGAAATGGAATCTGCTAGGGATCCTAACAATCAGCTTCATGAATGTCTGCATAGTAATATTACTCCTGCAAACTTCCTCTCTTGAATGGAGGGGGATGGTTAGCTCCCAAGACTTGTACAAATGAACGTTCGAGTTAGGTAATCGAACTTTCATTTGTACATACGGGGAAGAACAAAATCAAATATGCATTGGATCCAATGTCAAGTGTATCTATGATCAATGTGTTATTCATTGATAAGAGTGGAGCTTTATGGATAATTCATGTTGCATATTTTCTAAAGCTCCTACTCATAGCAATGCATGTGATAGAAATACACTATATGGATCCCTACACCTTTTAAATTTTCTAACCATCTTAGCTTTCAAGAGCAAATTTTTATCATTTAGACCATGACAAACAAGATTCTCAATTTTATCCTCCTGAACCTCACTAGGAATTTGAAATTTAGTGACTCCTCCTAAAAATGCAATTTAATTTCAGAGCAAGGATATCACTTATTCCTAGGAGTTTGAAATCTAGTGACACCATCTATGCATGAAGCTCAATTAAAAATTATGGCTGTCACTATGCCCAAGTTCCTATATGCCAATTCACCAATTACGTCATGCCCAAAAGTTTTGTTTTCTAAACCTAGAAAAAAATGACTAAGTTTACAAAACAATTCTTAAAGGATTCTAAGTACTTGTTTGAGATTTTTCCAAGTAAGGTGGGATTTCCTTTTGGAGATCCAAAAGTCAATACCCACGCTTACTCTTGTGAGGATGCTTGAGAATTGAATGATGAGGAAGTGTCAACCTTCCTCACAAATGCAAGCAAATACATTCAATTCTATGGCAAACCAAACAATGGAAAATTTTAAACTCATACCTCATTTGGGGAGCAGTTGGTTACGAAGGTCTTTGTGTGAGAAACTCACAACATTGATTCTTGGCGTAGGCTTGATGGTTGATGTCAAATGCCAAGTTGAGATTGGATTTGGCAATGGATTTGGTTTTGGCTCCTCCATTGGGTCATCATCTTGAACATTTCTATTCCTCAAATTCAAAATGAGTTTGAAGGAGAGAAGTGTTCTCAAATCCTCCCAATGGTGACTTGAGCTTGATGAAACCTTCCACTTTCTTGCCATACCACCTCTTCACAATTTTGACCTAGCTGCACTTTAATCAAGAACACACAAAACAACTCAAAAACGGGTTACGTTAGCCAAAAGAAAATTGAACCCAATTTTCAAATTGTCTTGCCCAACTTGAAATAACTTGTAAATGCAATGAGGGTCAAAGCAAATCTTTTTGGTTTGAACTAGGAAGATAAATTCAAGTGGCATGCATGTACTTCATATCCAATTAAATTTCTCCCCTAATTCAAATTTTTTTAGTTTTATGATGGTTGGAAATTTTACTTTCCAACATGCAAGTGTGGAATTTCAAACATGCAAATGCAAGGGTAGATGCAATTTGGAAAACAAATATGAGATAACTACCAATTAACCTATTGGCAAGGACTCACCAAATTTTTGAAGTCCGATGAGTAGGACTTACCTCCGTTCTGTTCAGCGCGATGATTTGTTGTCCAATTCCGGAGTTGAAGATGTGGACAATTTCTTCTGTTTTGACATGGCAAACTCATTTGACTATCATTTGGACATGTGGGCCACCTGGTGGCCCTAGCCTCTCCCGTTGTATTGATATAGACATGTTGTTGTAGCGACGGGTTCTCCCTCTTCAATGTATTCCTTCATGAGCATGGTGAGGCTTTGTCCTTCTTAGGGGTGCCACTATGACCATATTGATATTCCATTGAATCAACCCATACCTTGATCATAGATCAAAGGCTTCCTTGGGTATGATGACATGTGGACTCCACAATCAAACAAGAAATGCTTCATCCACAATGTAACTTGACCTAGGTTGAATGGGTTTGGTCGAAGTGTGGGAATCCCAACAAGTGATGTGGGAAATCTTGGACTTTGAATGCTCCTTAAGTTCTTGTCCTTGGCCAAGATCTTCATGTGAATGTTGTCTTGATTTCTGCTTGGCCAAGATACTTCAAGGTAAGCTAGTTGAACTTAAATCCCTTGGAAAGCCATAGCCTCCTTGAATACAAGGGTGATGTTAATTCCACCCTTGACCTCCTTGTGAATGGTAGCCATTGGAGTTGTTGTTTGAAAAAGGTCCTCATGGGTCTTAGGGAAATAATTCCCACGCGTCCCATGATGACATGTATTTTCACAAATCATGTGAATATCCACGACTTGGACTATCCAAACAAATATCCAATGACTTGGATATTCATGACACTTAAATGGGAGGTTTAGTTCCATAACTCGCATATCCACCTTGTGAAGTGGTGTGCATGATAAGCTATGGAAACTCGAGCATTCTTCAATCCACCCCTTGAGTGGAGACCTTCTTCTCATCCATGATGAATGAGAATAGTTCTCCTTCAGCTCCAGCATGAATGTGGTCATGGATTGGTGGAGCCAACCCATGACACGAGTGTTGGATGAAAAGCCAAATATCCACCCCATGGTGGAGGCAAACCAAGAAAACTTCTTGGTGCCTTCCCCAAGCTTGGGTATGGATGACTTTGGCTCCTACTGAAAGCTGAATTCTCCCGCAAAAAGGCAATGGTGTTGCCTAGTGGACATTTGTTGAGATACGCCTTAAATCATCTTGCAGTTTAGCACTTGCGTCCTCGTTGGCCATCCCATACAATGGGTTGGCCAACACTACCTGTTTTCACACAAAGGAGAAAACAAACAAGGGTAATCCTGCCTAATAACTATTAGTACCTATAGCTTAATCACAAGTGATAGCTATCCTTCACTTCCTTTGCCTTCCCTGGCAACGGCGCCAGAAATGCTTGTTGACGGCTCCTAAGATATACTAACAAATCATTCCCGGCACCGGCGCCAGAAATGCTTGTTGGTATTTCTTAACACCACAGATCATCTCCGGTAAAGAGATGAGATCCGCAAGCGCACTGAAGATACCGTTGTAGCATTTCACCCATGAGTATTCCCAAAGGTATCGTATTTATCCCAAAGGAAGGCAATGGAGTAAAGTATATACTACTCTTATGGTCAAGCTATGGGATACTAATCCATTATTCGGACAGGAGTAAGTTGATAATAGGGGTACTGTGACACAAAACTAGGCAATCTATTCTAAAGGGTAAAATGGGTCCTAGAGGGACATTGGATTGAGAGTTAGAGAGTTGCTCCTACAATGCTCCTAATACATATACATAGCCTAAGGTAGATACTAATGGTCATGTCAAAGATGAATTCCTATGCAATGCTATTCAACACATCGGGCACGGGCTTACCCCTAGCAATACTAGGGCGACTCCCGCCAAGAGCCCGTGGCATAGCCAAAGGTGGAGGATTACAAAGAACAGATAGGGTTGTCACCACCTACTGCCTACCTCTTCAATCCGTGGGTCTACGAGACATCCAACGCTACTTAAATACCATATCACCATGCTAGCATACTAAGCAAATACCTTAGCAGCGATGGCACAAGCCATCCTAAGGGCATGACTAACCTAAACATCGTTGAACCAATGTTGATTGCATAGCATAAGTCATTCATATTAATATAATCATATCATAACTACATAGACTATAGTGGGGGTCTATAGTGTTTATGACCATAAGATGTGATCATGAGAGTGAAATCATAAAGACTATACCTTCCACATACATGGACTCCACAATCAAACAAGAAACGCTTTGTCCAAGTATACGTATAAAAGAAGACTAAAGATAATATCTTTATTGAGCACAAAGTCAAAATACAAGAAGGAATACATAAGCCATACCTTTCCCAATGTGGAATTGGGAAGAGAGACTACTTCTACTCCTTTCCCAATTTGGACTTGGGACTAGAGGCTCTCCTCTCTACATCCTAACTCCTCTAAGGACTATGGAAGATAGTGTATACAATAGAATGATGCTGAAGTGGTGTGTGTTGAAGTGAGGGCTAGGGGGTCATATTTATACTAGTGTTGAGGTCGGTTCCCGCCACCAAAAGCGCGCGAATCAGTCACCATTAACTCCAGGGAGCCGGGAGGAGCTAACACGTGGAGGCTGACCGAGTTTGGTGCAAAGACCAGGTCGGTCGACCTGGTCATTGCACCGTTTCTCATGTGCTTTCTCCAAGTGGCTGCCAGGTGGGTCCCATTGATGTATATGGGTGATACACCGTTGGATCTCCTTGGATACTTCTGTTTGTGGGCCATTTGATCCATGGGATGCCATGTGTTGTCGCCTGATTGGCTGGGATGATATTTTATAGGATTGGTCCCTCTACATTTCCTCATTTCCTGCATAAAATGCTGCATACACATATTTCTCCAAGTCCAAGTTGAATTGGGTTAGATAGAAAGGTGATGTGTGCAAGAAATGACAAATCTTTCTCATAATTGAGTTAAATTGACGGATGAAATTTGTATATAACAGCCGTCAACACATACCATGCTCTAGGGGCTTGTTTGATACTGTACAAGGCTTTTGACAGTTTGTAAACATGACTAGGAAAAACTGGATTTTCAAAACCCGGTGGTTGCTTGACATAAACCTCCTTATCGATGTAGCCATTAAGAAAAGCACTTTTAACATCCACTTGATATAGCTTAAAACCTTTAGATGTAGCAAAAGCTAACAAAATTCTTATGGCTTCTGATCAAGCAACAACAGCAAAAGTTTCATCAAAATCTAGACCTTCAACTTGAGTGAAACCTTGAGCAACCAACCTAGCCTTATTCCTAACCACAACCCCATCCTCACTTTGTTTATTTTTAAACACCCATTTAGTTCCAATTAAAGTGTGATCTTGAGGTGGAGGTACAAGTTTCCAAACATTCTTTCTTTCAAAATTTTCTAACTCTTCTTGCATGGAAATAATACAAGATTCATTAGTGAGTGCCTGTGATATATCTTTGGGTTCAAAAGAAGTAACAAAAGTAGAATGAGCATGAGAGTTTGGATCGCAAAACCTGGCCGTGTGACTCGTTCATGTAAGCTTCCAATAATTTGTTGTGGCGGATGACTTTTGAGAAACCGGAGGGGAGTGGACACTTCACAAGCTTCTTCTTCTTCATTTTCATCACAAATCGATGAGCTTGTGACTTGAGGAGGATATTTACCAGCAATGGTGGTCGTCGGTGCTGGCTGTGAATCAAAATCAGGAGCTGGAACAGCTGAATTTTTGGGCAGCAACCCCACCTCTTCCTCATCTTCAAAGAAAATGGTCTCCCCCTGTAGATATGGATCCGTACCTGCAATGTTTGAGCTAGTACCTGAGCTAGCTTCATCAAAAGACACCTCACAAGTCTCCACAATTTTGTTAGTGTCAAGTAAAAGCACACGGTAGCCTCAAGTATGAGATGGATAACCAAGAAACATGCCATCAATGGATCTAGGGTCAAATTTATCAAGATTACCATGTTTCTTAACAAAGCATTTGTAACCAAAGACCCAAAAGTGTGTAACACTAGGTCTATGTCCAAACCGGAGCTCATATGGTGTTTTACCTAGCTTAGCGCGCAAGAAAACACGATTTGACATATAACAAGCGGTTGCAATCGCATCAGCCCAAAATTTCCAAGGAGTTTGATATTCATCAAGCATAGTCCTAGCCATCTCAACTAAGGTTTTGTTTTTTCTTTCTACAACACCGTTTTTTTGAGGTACATATGGTGAAGAAAATTGATGATCTAATCCATTTTCAGCACAAAAGTGATCAAATGATTGATTTTTAAATTCAGTTCTGTTATCACTTCTAATTGCTTTTAAAGATCCTGGGTGATCAATTGATAATCTAAGAAATAAAGTTCTAAACTGACTAAAAGCTTCATTCTTAGATGCCATAAAGTAAATCCAAGAGTATCTAAAATAATCATCAACAATCACAAGAACATACCATTTACCTCCGAAGGATTGAACACGTGAAGGTCCTACGGTGTCAAGGTGCAAAAGTTGACCCGGTTCAGTTGTCATGATCATTTGATAGGAGTATGTGAACCTGCAACCACCTTAGAATGTCTACAAGAAGAGCACACACTTTCTTTGTCCCCTTTAAGCTTAGGCATCCCACGTATGCGATCAAGAGCACTAACACGTGTTAGATGATCAAAGCCTACGTGACCAAGTCTACGATGCCAAAAATATAAATCTTTGGAATCATTAGCAACTAGACACCTATGCATAGAAGAAAAATATCAAAATCAGCTTTAAAAACTCTTCTAAACCGAGACATGTTAAAAATAAGCTCACTATTTGAACCTACAACTTTGCAGCAGTTTTTATTGAAAATAATTTCCAGATTTTCATCTAGCAATTATGATACAGAAAGCAAGTTGTATTTCAAATTTTGGACAAGTGCCACATCCTTCAAAGTGTAGTGAACATTTACTCTAACCGAACCCTTAGCAATTATAGGAGTTGAAGAATTATCGGCAAAAGTAACATTCTCTACACGCGACACAAAAGAGAGGGAGGAGAACCATTCTTTGATATCGGTCATGTGGCGTGAGCAATCTGAATCAACAATCCAAATGTTCTCCTTCCTCAAGCGTGTAACCTACATAGAAGCACAATACGTTGATGACTCAATACTGTGGTTAGTCAAAAGGCATTTAGGAATCCAGTACTGAGTCACACGACGTCCAACAGGAATAACACGCGAAAGCTGAGATAAAACAGCAGGTTTATGAGCTAAAGCTTGAGAATTTTTGTACCCAACTACTGTCGTACAAGACATTACATGTGTAGCGCGAAAAACAGTAGGTGTGGGAGCAAACTTTTCATGTTTTTGACTCATAACAACAGGTTGCATGTTCCTAACATTCAGTTCAGCATGTGCAACAAGTTTTGCTTGGTTGTTATGTGATCTTGCCATTATTTTTCCCTTTTTCTGTTGTTTAGCTAGTCTATAACAAAAATATATGACATGACCATCTCTACCACAGTAGGTACAATGGAATTTAACTTTGTGTTCATGTCTAGATGAGCAGGCAACATTTTTATTTGAAACCGAATGAGACAACACTCCTACATATTTGAAAACCACTTCTTTTGTTTAGGAACTGTTTGAATCAAACCACTTACTAATGACTTTATAATTTTAGGTTGATGAGCCTTAGCATGAGTATGAGAATCAAAACCTAAACAAGTTTTATCATTGCAAGACTTGGAAGAATTCAACAGCAAGTTTAGGTTCTTATTCCCATTACAAAACTGATCTAATGCCCTATGCATGTCATCAACTTTATTGGACAGATCAAGGCAATTTTCACATGAAGTTTTTCCTTTTAATTTGCAATTGGAACATTATTTAACTTCATGAGAACGTAAAGCATTGTTAAATATAGAAATTTCATTCTTAGCATCTTGTAGTTTCTTATCAAGATCATTACAAGTACAACAATGCAAATCAATTGTAGAACAGCTAGCATCTTTCAAGTTTTTATCATTAAGTGCAGCAAGCTCTCTGTTCTTTTCAATTTCTAACTCAAGTTTATCAAGTGTGGAGGTGTGCGCACTTCTTAATGAGGACAATTATTCATATATTAAATCACATGAGGAACAAGAATCATCACTAGGAATCAAGGATTTCAAACGATTAATTTCAGATTCTAGTGACTCAATTTTAACAGCATTGTCCCTAAGCTTTTTGTCCTTTTTCTTAACTATAACAGTGGCACGAGAAATAGCGTCACACATTTCCTCACAAGTAGGACATACCTTTTCATTGTCGCTGTTGTGTTCAGTCTCATCCATACTTGATCTTGACTTGCCCGCCATGAAGCACAAGTTTGCCAAATCATCTTCATCTTCGTCACTTCCAATGTCCACATCGCTTGAGCCAAGTTCTTGAAGTGCGAAGATAAAATTGCTCACCAATTGACGTCCTGTAAAACCCTTTTTTTTCTCCGTATCTTTTGCAGAGGAGTGCTTCGTCCTTGTTTGCCTTTCATCCCGGGAAGTAGAACCTGAAAGGTTAGGGCAATCTGAATGAAAATGTCCTGTCTTACCACATTTGAAACATTGTTGAGGTCTGAAGCTTCCTCTCCTTCTAGTTCCCACATTTTGCAGTGCTTTCCACACATCGTATGCAGATTGGAGGTGTGCAACACAGTCGAAGTTGCTTTGAGTTAATCCTTGTATGATCAAGTTCCGAGCCTTGTTGTTGTTGTCGACATCTCTCATATTTGTAGCTGTAACTTGATCATTTGATGACACTTCATAAGACTTGTACACCTTCTCCCATATTGCGAAGCCTTGGGCCTAGATGAAGCTTCCATACGTGCCTTCCAAACCTAAAAATCAATACCATTAAAGACAAAAGGTTTTATGGAGTATTTCTCCATGATGATTAGTCAAAACACATGCAAATCACAACGATTAGAGCAACGTGGCTCTGATACCAATTGTAGGATCGAAGAGTACGTGAAAAGCTACCAGAGTGGGTGGGTGAATGGTAGATTAAAACTTTTTCAACAGAAGCAATGAAAACCCCTCGGTAGAAAAACGATCTGTTAAAGAAATCGTGTGTGAGACTAATCTAAATGTGTTTCAGCATGACAAAAGTGATATATAGCAGAGAGAATCAATTCACAAAGACGATACAACAAGAATCACTCAAATCCGTTGAGAGAAACTCAAGTTACGATCGAAAGATCGAACAAAGGTCAATATGTTCTACCGAGTAAAAAACAGATCTGCAATACTGCAAAGAAACTCGTGTAGATCAAAAACCACAAATCCAATGACCGTGAAATTTTGACATATGATATATAATCAAGTTTTAAGGACAACCCAAAAAGAATCACTTCAATTGGATCTGTAAAACTCGAGTTATGATAAAATCACCGAAGAAAGGTAGTGCTGTGCAGAAACTCAACGAGAAAGACTTGAAGAAAACAAGTCGGACGAACAAGGCACAAAAGTTCCTTTAAACTATGATCTTTATTCAATATAACGCTAGAGTAACAGCCCCAAAGTCATCGAATCTTGATAAAAAGATGTTTTTGTAGTATTCAAAACTTTTATCGTCAAAGCCAATGTATTCAACACAACATAGGTCTCACAGGTTCTCACTTATGGCGTTATGGGGGAGGACTGTAAGTCTCCTATGGACGGGTGTATGTGTCGTGCAAGCCGGTGTATCATGATTCGAATCACCATCGCTCGCGAAAGGGAGCAGACTTGTTCACTGCGCTGTGATGTAGTAACAACTTGAACTGGGTGGAAACTATTGGATGGTGAAGAAACTTGATTGAGATAGCTGATAGAAGAACTAAAGTTATGATTCTAAGCAATTAAACTTGCTAAATCCTGTGTAACCTTGGGCCCTGCAACATCGTGAATGAAGCGTTTCTTGTTTGATTATGGAGTTCATGATGTTGTCGTGCCCAAGTGTAAGGATCGAATGCCCAAGAGGGGGGGGGGTGAATTGGGCTTCTTTTTAAAATTTAAAGCAATAAAACTTAATTACTAAGAGCCCAATTCCCTACGCAAACAACCTATGCATTCAAGTAAATAGCAATTTCACGGTGTATAAAATGCATAAGTGTAAGGGAGAGGAAGAGAACGCAAACTCCCGAGGAGACACGAGGATTTATCCCGTGGTTCGGCAAGATCATCAAGATCTTCCTACATCCACGTTGTGGCACCCACCAAAGGGTATAGCCCCACCCAAGTCACCGAGACTAGGGATCTTCACTATTCCTCTCCGTTTTCCAACCTCGGCAAGGTGGAGCTCAAGCCTTGTACACTTTGATCCTCCGGGCTTCCACAACCGTCATGGCAAGCTCCGGAAGTATTTCTCAATTACAAACACCAAGGGACACTCCCTTACAGCTCTCAGTACACGAGATATTCCACTCACCAAGAATGGAGGCACACAAGCTCTCTCTCTAGCTAGTTCTAGCCTATCTCTTGGTGTGTAAGTGGTCTAAAGGATGTAGAAGTGATGGCTCAATGTATTGAATGCTTGAGGATGTGTAGAGTATGTTTGGTGATCAAGACTTGTCGATTTGACAGGTTGAAGGGGTATAAATAGCCAGCCTCCACGAAATAGCCGTTGGAAAAGTAGGCTGACATCACTGCTCTGCGAACACCAGATGATCCGATGTCTCCCCTTCAGTTATCATCGGTCAAAGCCAAATTATCTGATGTCACTGTGTCAGATATGACCGTTGTTAGACCGATGTTGCACTTATCTTCACATCAGATGATCCGGTGGCATTTCCTCCAGAATTGGTTTAACCTTGATGCTTACTGGAGTGATTGACCGATGTGTATATTGCTGTACATCGGATGATCCGGTGCCACACTTGGTCCAAGGATATTGCTTACTGTACTGATGGACCAATGTAACATTGCTCTTAACATCGGATGATCCGGTGAGTACTTTGTTCTGAGGTCTTCTTCTTCTGCTGAATCAACTCGACCGATGTGTTGTTCTCTGGAAACATCGGTTGATCCGGTGAGTTGATTTTGTTTACTTTGAGTTGTTCTAAGTGATTCTTTTGTATTTTGCTCGATTGACCTCTTAGACATTTGTTGGAAATATACTTCTGATGATTTTCAAGCATTGAGTGTTGTCATTTAAGGTTGAATGACTTTGACATATGAGCATTTACTTCTAATCTTCATAGCATTGATCGATCTCATAAAAAGATTGTTTAGGGGTATCCAATGATCAGTAGTTGATGTTTCTATTCATATGGATTTCATTTGATTGGGAGACCTTGCATCCACAAATTTATTAATAAAATCCAATGGTTGTCATTAATCACCGAAACCATACCTCATGGGGGCCTAGATGCTTTCAATCTCCCCCTTTTTGGTGATTGATGGCAACACAACAAGTGAAGCATAATAGTAATGAATTTGATAGTATGAAACTTAAGAGGATATGCAGTGAGTACAAGATATGGCAAAAGACTCAAAAGAGATTAATAACGCGAAAGCTCAATCGATCAATAACTCAAGAGAATAAGTGGCACATGAATACTCAATAAATAGCAAAAGAGTAGCACAAACATCAAATTACAAAAGATATAGATAAAGACTCCCCCTGAGACTAAGCAACCCTCTAAGCAACCCTCCCCCTGACTCTCTAACTCTTCTCCCCCTTTGGCATCAAGACACCAAAAAGGGATCCAAGTACCTAAGAACCCTGAGTGCTCGGAGCGATGACGAACTGATTACCGTCGGGGGTGCTGTCGTTGGAGCTGCTGTAGGGAGTAGAGGTGGAGGGAGCTGAAGGAGTCGTAGTCGGTGCCTGCTAAGTCGGAGGTGCTGGCAATGCGGCACTGAAGACAGATGCCGGCGTCTGCTGGAACAGTGTCATCACCGGCAGCAGAGAGTGGATCGGTGCGCCTAGAGCAAGTAGTGGAGACATGCTGATCGACGGGATCGGCGTGGTCAGCACTAGAGCTGCAGCTGGAGCAAGGACAGGCGGGGGAGGAGCAATGCCTGGCAGCTGCGACGGTAGGGCAATCCCGGTCTGGGTGTAGAGGTTGGTGATCAACCCCAGGATGCCCATCATCGCCCGCTCCGTCTGCTGCTGCTGGTCGAGGGAGCGCTGGTGCATCTGGTCTATCAGCCCCGTCAGCCTGTCTGTGTCCTCTCGCCTCTCACAGGTGATCTGGCGCTGCATCTCCTACTGCTGCTGCTGGAGCTCCAAAAGGCGCGCTGCCTGCTCAGCTCGGGCCTGCTCAGCTGCAAGCCGGTCCAGGCGCTGCTGCTCAACCATCTGCTGCAAGAGTGAGGTGAGCTCTGACGGCTGAGAGACCTGTGCCCCTGAGACGGGAGGTGGAGTAGGGGGTGGCACTGTCGAGCCTCCAGCCTCCGCGTCGTGCTGCCTGGGTGAGGGAGGAGGAGGGAAGTACTCCTCAACACTGTCATCTGTGTCGCTCTCGGACCATATATGCTGAAGGTCCTCACCCTGAGCCTCTGCCTCTGCCAGCCTCTCATCTTCCTTTTCCAGATCAGACCAATCCTCCTCGGATAGCCGAGGCGGACCTGACACTCGACTGGACGGCCAAGGCGGCGGTCTGCAGGAGCTGGAGCTCGGTAGTGGCTGAACCGTGTGACACTCTCGTCAGTGAGACGGTCACGCACGGCGGACTCCTCAGGAACCATCATGGAGAGCAGGTAGCTGATCCAATGTCCAAACACAAGCTGCCTCATCATGCCAACTCCGTCAGTGATCACGTCCTCCATCTCACATATGAGGATGTCCACAATATCGAACTCCATCCCGTTCATGATGTAGAACAGGAGGATCTACTGCAGGCTGGTGAATCCCTCTAGGTACCCGGACCTCGGCAAGAGTGTGCGGCGCAAGGCAAGATGCACTGTGCGCGCAGCTGGAGTCAGTAGTAACGGTACCCTCGGCTGGTCTGGAGAGAAGGAAGGTCCAAACAAAGAGCGTATCTCCTCCAGTGGTGGTGCCACTCCTCCAGTGAGCGGCCTCCTCGGCGGGTCTGCCTGTCCATATACCCTCTCATGCACGCAAGTGTCGTGCAGGTCCACTCCTAGCAGCTGTGCCAATGTCTGCCTCGTCAAGTGATGGTGTTGGCCCATGAACATGAAGTCTATAGACCTGCGGCCCTCAGAGACATAGAGGGTGGCGTAGAAGACGCGGACCCAGTCCTCCACGTAGGCACTCCGCTCGTAGGACACCAGCTCCACAAGCCCTCTGTACCTTGCAAAGTAGGGGCGTATCTCCGTCTCGGCTGCTAGAGCAAGCTGATCCCAGTCCAAGAAGTTGTGCTAGAAGAGCTTGTGGCCTCAGCGTCTATACGTCTCGTATAGTGACGCCTGCGTCAAAGTCCAGAAACGACTATCCACAAGAGCCTCTCTGGGCTGCGGGTACCACTCCTCAAGCAAAACACTCCATCCGAGTCTTCTGAGTTGCTTGGCCTTCATCTTCCGGTCATCAGTCAACCGGACACCTTCACCAACACGGACGTTGGTGTCCATCTCGTAGATGGCTCTCTGGGCCTCTCTATCCTCTCGAAGGTCGACAGCAGAGGGTCTCGAACATGGTACTGCCGGCGGATGACCCCCACGGGTCCTGGCTGAGCGTCGGCGAACAAGTGGCACTTCAGGCTCTTCTTCTGCCTCGGACTCATCTAGCACGGAAGGCTGCCTCGGACGAGCCTCGCGGATCCTCAATGATCCTCCTCGACCACGCTCTCGCTCCTCGGCGGCGCGAGCGGCCATCAACGCCTTCTTCTCCTCCTTCGATAGCTTTTGCTTCTTTGCGGTCGGCTCCGCAATGGCCTTGCCCTTGTTCTTTTTGTCACGAGCCATTGCGATGCGCGAGAATGAGGTCGACGAAGTCAAGCGCACGAAACGTCGACACGAAGATCGTCGCGGCCGGAAACCCTAGCGATGTAGGGAGGCACCACGGCGATGGAGAGGGCGGTGTGGCTGTGCGTGGGATGGCGGCGGTGGTGCACGGGATGGAGCAGAGGCGGCGGTCGGCGGCGCTTGGGTGGAGCGGCTGCAGCGGTGGAGGAAAGTGGCGGCGGCGGCGCTGGAAGAGGCGGCGGCGGCGGCGCTGCTGCAGTGGCGCGGTGGCGGCCGGAAGGACGAGCGAAGGTGTCGGGGTCGGGGAGAGAGAGAGGAGGGAGGCGAGCGGGCGTTTAAAAAGTGGGTCCCAAACCCTAGCTGAAATTTTAACACCGGATGGACCGACGTTAAAGGATAGAAGCATCGGTCGAATGGCACCGTAAGGGTATTCAAAAAGGTACCGTTGACACCGGATGGTCCGAAGTGAAAGGGATTAGCATCGGTGGAATTCAGCACAGTTCCAGAAGTGTGAACATCGGATGGACCGATGTTTCTCAGAATGAACTCGTCAGATGATTTGAGATACTGACTGAACTGGCTCTTGGTCTTTGAACATCAACTGATCCGATGATGGTCTGGCCTAAGCATCGGATAATCCGATGACTACAAAACAGCAACATCCCATATATGTCCTTTGACCAAACAAACAAACAATGAGAAACACATGTCTCAGGACTTTTTGGGCAACCCCTTACCCCTCAAAAATACTAATATGCCAATAACTTGGCTAAACCTAAAGCAAATAGAACACCAAGAAAAATTGGAGGAAATTATCCAAATAAAATGTAAGGCCCATGCTTTGTGAGCTAGAGGATGAAGCCTTCTATCTCTTAGAAGCATGTTCCTTTAGGCATTAACGCACCTAACATTTTGTTCTTTCCACCTCATATGAGTTGAGATATTGCATTTCAAACAAGTCTCTTTCTCATGAGGTGGGTTCTCCTTTGTGACAATCTACCGTATGCAATGCCAAACAATTTATAATGCAAGAGATTTAAATATGAGTGCAAGTCTATATGGCAGGCATCATGCAAGACATAAAGTAAATCTATCTTGCCAAGTTTGATCCTTTCAAAGGCTTCTTCAGGGAGAGCCACTCTCCAAGCCTTGGAGAAACCCAAAAGAACCTCCATCCCAAGCTAACCCTTGCTTACCCCTATCCTTTGAAAGTTAGACAAGACCTATATGAGATGCATTCTTACATGATCATGGCAACTTACATGACGTTCGATGCATCTAGCACATTCAATTCACTTCTTAGTCTAGAAAAAGTTTTCTCATCAAGTGGTTTAGTGAAGATATCCGCCAATTGTTCTTCGGACCTAACACCTCACAATGAGATGTTTCCCTTAGCTTCATGGTCCCTCAAGAAATGGTGGCGAATATCAATGTGCTTAGTGCAGGAGTGTTGAACGGGGTTTTTAGCTATCTTAACCGCACTTTCATTGTCATAAAGGAGAGGCACACAACCAAGTTTAATACCAAAGTCCAAAAGGGTTTGCTTCATATAAAGATTTTGGGCACAACATGCACCGGTCGCAATATATTCCGCTTCCGCCGTGGACAAGGCGACAGAATTTTGCTTCTTGCTAGACCAAGAAACTAGGGAACGCCCAAGCAAGTGGCACCCACCGGAGGTACTCTTGCGATCCACGCGGCATCCGGCAAAGTCCGAATCCGAGTATCCCAAGAGATGGGATTTTGAACCTTTAGGGTACCACAAGCCCACACTAGGAGTATGCTTAAGATACCGAAGTATCCTAAAGACCGGCTTCCGATGCGATTCTTTAGGTGCCGCTTGAAAGCGAGCACACAAGCATACACTAAACATGATATCGGGCCTAGATGCGATAAGATAAAGCAATGAACCAATCATAGAATGGTAGTTGGATTGATCAATAGGTTTACCATCCTTATCCGCGTCGAGATGACAATTTGTTGCCATTGGAGTGCTTCTTGAGCTACAATCTCCCATCTCAAATTTCTTCAAGAGGTCCTTGGTATACTTCTCTTGATAGACGAAGGTTCCTTCTTGAAGTTGCTTGATTTGGAATCCAAGGAAGAAGTTGAGCTCTCCAATCATCGACATCTCGAATTCCCTAGACATCATTTTGCCAAACTCATGGCTAAGAGCTTCGTTAGTTGAACCAAAAATAATTTCATGAACATAAATTTGACAAATAAATAATTCTCCGTTGATGTCTTTGGTGAAGAGTGTAGTGTCCATGCTCCCGATCTTGAATCCTTGCATGATCAAGAAATCCCGTAGTCGTTCATACCATGTCCTAGGTGCTTGCTTGAGCTCGTAGAGCGCCTTGTGCAACCTATACACATGATTAGGATTCCTCGGATCTTCAAACCCGGGAGGTTGTTCAACATAAACAAGCTCGTTAATGTAACCATTAAGAAAGGCACTTTTCACATCCATTTGATAAAGTCCAATATTATGATGTGATGCAAAGGCAAGAAGTATACGGATGGCTTCTAGCCGGGCGATCGGAGAAAATGTCTCCCCAAAGTCTAGTCCTTCAACTTGCGATAACCCTTTGGCCACAAGTCTTGCCTTGTTGCGGACCACAACGCCGTTCTCGTCTTGTTTGTTGCGGTACACCCACTTTGTTCCGATGACGTTCTTGTCCTTGGGTCACTCCTCCAACACCCAAACTTCATTGCGGATGAAGTTGTTGAGTTCTTCTTGCATGGCCATCACCCAATTTGGATCTTGGAGTGCTTCCTCAATGTGAGTGGGTTCTACACATGAAACAAACGAGTAGTGCTCACAAAACGAAGCGAAATGGCGAGAGCGTGTACTTACACCCCTTGACGGACTTCCGATAATTTGGTCTATCGGGTGCGCCTTGGAGATGCATCCATGCCTCATAAGTGGTTGTGAAGCACTTGGCGGTGGTGATGCGTGTTGCTCATCTTGTGGTTGGACTTGATCATGGACTTCTTCTTCTTCTTGATGTTGTGTGGCTTGTGAGTCTTGAGTTGGCAATGGATCATCCTTCTCTTCTTCGTCAACTTGAGGCGCCATGGAAGTGTTGATGTTGGAACTTGAAGCTCCCCCTTGATCATGGCTCTCCTCAACTTTAGGCTTGATGTCCCCAATGGTCATGTTCTTCATAGCTTCTCGTAGAGGCTCATCATCTATTTCATCATGACCAAAACTCTCCTCTTGGGAGCCATTAGTTTCATCAAACTCAACATCACAACTTTCCTCAACTAAACCGGAGGTTTGGTTGAATACTCGATGTGCTTTTGAGTTTGATGCATAACCAAGAAATATACCAACATCACATCTTCTTTCAAACTTACCGAGCCTTTTCTTGCGGTAGATGTAGCACTTGCACCCAAAGACTCGAAAGTAGGATATGTTGGGCTTTATCCCAATGAGAAGTTCGTACAGGGTCTTTTGAAGTAGTCGATGTAGGTAGACCCTATTTGCGGCATGGCACGCCGTGTTGATTGCTTCGGCCCAAAACTTCTCTGACGTGCCATAGTCATCAAGCATTGCTCGCGCAAGGGTGATGAGAGTCTTGTTCTTCCTTTCAACAACACCATTTTGTTGTGGAGTGTATGTGGCCGAAAACTCATGTTTCACGCCTTCACGGTCACACCACTCCCCAATGTTGTAGTTCTTGAATTTGGTGCCATTGTCACTCCGGACCTTGATGATGGGAAGTTGAAATTCCCTTTGAGCGTGGTTAGTGAAGGTCTTGAACACTTCCAAAGTTTCACTCTTGTCACCTAGAAACAAAGTCCAAGCATAGCGGGAGTAATCATCAACAATAACAAGACAATAGAGGTTACTGCCAAGACTTTGATATGTGGACGGTCCGAAGAGGTCCATGTGAAGTAGCTCAAGTGGCTTGGAGGTTGACACCATTGTATTCATCGGGTGGTGTGAAGCTACTTGCTTCCCGGCTTGACAAGCGCTACAAAGCTTGTTCTTCTCAAATGTGACATCCTTCACGCCGGTCACCATCCCAAGCTTGAATGACTTCTTTAGCTTGCTCATCCCAATGTGCGCTATGCGTCAGTGCCATAGCCAACCCATACTTGTCTTATTGAAAAGGCAAGTGGTCAAGCTAGCATTCTTGTTGGAGAAGTCTACAAGGTAGAGATGTCCATGTCGAAATCCTTTGAAGACTAGTTCTTGGCTTGTTTCACTACTCACAACAACATCATTTTTGCTAAAAGTGCATGTTAGTCCAAGAGCACATAATTGTGCAATAGAAAGTAAATTAAAACTAAGTGACTTAACATACAATACATTAGAAATAGATAAGTCATTTGAAATAGCAATCTTACCTAACCCAATTACCTTACCCTTAGAGTTATCACCAAAGGTGACTTGTTCATGATTGCCGGGGTTTTCTATGGTGGTGAAAATACCATCATTGCCGGTCATATGTTGAGTGCACCTGCTATCGAGTACCCAATGCTTTCCTCCTGCTTTGTAGTTCACCTACACACATGAATTCAATTTTTGACTTTAGGCACCCAAGCCAACTTAGGTCCTTGTATGTGTGATACAAGTGTTTTTGGGACCCAAACTTGCTTGGGGAGCTTCCCCTTCATGCCCTTCATGTCTTTGCCAATGAATCTTGCCTTCACCTTGCCATCTACTTTACTCAAGAGATAAAAATGATCATTGAAAGTAGATTTATAGTTAATGGGCAATTTTGGAGAAGGCCAGTTAGGAAGAGGACACTCCCTTGTGTGGTGACCGGTGACCTCACAATGTTGGCAATAAGAACCAACTTCCTTGATGAAGCTTGTTCTAATCTCCGGTGAGGGCACCTTTCCTTTGTTAGGCACCGGGAAGGATCCAAGTGCTCTCTTGTTGAAGGCCTTTGCTTGTTGTAAGAGGATTTCCTTGTGCTTGACTTCTCCTTTTGATAGTCTAGCCACACTAGTGCGGAGACTCTCAATTTCTTCCAACAAGTCCTTCTTCCTAGTGTTCTCTTTCAAAGGCAAAGACTTGTGCAAAGCATTAGTGGCATGAGAAGTAATGAATACCTTATCATTAAGAGTTTGTTTCTTTATATTTTTCAATTCTTGATCAAGCGCTTCATGAGCAAGGTTAAGTGTTTGATGCTCTTGGATCAACTCATTGTGCTTTCCCAAGAGTGCTTGGTGGGCTAAGTCAAGCTCATGATGATCTAGCTTGATTTGAGCCTTATCCTCCTCAACTTGCTTGACATGGGATTTGAGCGTGTCATGCTCTTTAAGTATGCTTTCATACTTGTCAAGCAAATCAAGGTTAGCACTCTCAAGCTTAGCACGAGTTTCTTCAAGAGCCTTAACCTTACTCTTTTCCCTCTTAATGATAGTATGATATTCATTTATTAATGAAGTTAAATCATTGGGGGAAAGCTCATCATCGCTAGAATCATCACATACCTTGGTGTTACCTTTAGCCATGAGGCACATGGGTGGTGGATTAAGAGGTGAGTTATCATTGTTGGCAGTGGCAAGACCGGCCAAACTTTCTTCTTCCCCTTCACTCTCTTCATCACTTGACTCTTCGTCGGTGACCCATTCATTCGCCTCACACATGAACACCTTTTGTGGGCCATTTCTTTTCTTTGGGAAGAGCTTTGCCTTCTTGCCCTTGTCATGTTTCCTCTTCCCAAAGGATCTTGGCTTGGGTTTGGCCTCTTCTTCATCATCTTCACTATCTTCAAGCTTGCGATGCTTGCTCTTGTGGTTCTCTTTTCTTTTGTCCGGTTTTGGACAATCATAGGAGATGTGGCCTTGATCACCACAATTGTAGCAAGTCTTGTGATCATCTCTCCTTGGTAGAAACGCTTTCTTCTTGGGATCAAATGTGTATCCCTTCTTAGTAATCTTGGAGTTCAAGTGTGAGAACTTTCTCATCATCAATGCAAGCTCATCATCGTCATCTTCACTTGATGCTTGCTCTTCTTCACTTGAGCTAGGCTCAACCACCTTCTTCTTCTTGAGGCTTGTTTTCTTGGTGGAGGCCTTTAGAGCAATTGTTTTTGAAGATGATTGCTCCATCATCCCAAGTACACTCATCTCATGAGCATGAATTTCTCCAATGAGTTCTGAAACTTCAATGTGGTCAAGAGACTCTTTTTGAAGCATGGAGTTGATGATGTTGTACTTTGGCTTGGGAAGGAGCATGAGGATCTTGCGGTTGATGAATCCCTTGCTAAGAGAATCAATGTCAAGAGCATTAATTTCTTCAATAAGTACATTCAAGCGAGAGAACATCTCATTGACATTTTCATGAGATAGCATCTTAAATTCATCATATTTGGCTTTAAGCATGTGATATTTTAGTTCTTTGACACGAGACGAACCCTCATGTATTTCTATCAAGCAAGCCCAAATTTCACATGCCTTTTCTTTGCTAGCAATCCTAGCAAACACATATTGACTAATACATTCATAAATTGCATTCCTAGCTTTAGCATCCCATTTAATTTGATCACCAACATAATTGTGCTCACCAAACCCCGCGTGGGTCGCTTCCCATACTTCGGGAGCAATAGCCTCTAGATAAGAGCGCATGCGTGCTTTCCAATAGGCAAAGTTCTTGCCCTCGAAGATAGGAACTGAACCCCCAACCTTGGCCATTGTAGCTCTCTAGCGGTGAAGCTATAATGATCCTATGAGCAACCTTGCTCTGATACCAATTGTAAGGATCGAATGCCCAAGAGGGGGGGGGGGGTGAATTGGGCTTCTTTTCAAAATTTAAAGCAATAAAACTTAATTACTAAGAGCCCAATTCCCTACGCAAACAACCTATGCATTCAAGTAAATAGCAATTTCACGGTGTATAAAATGCGTAAGTGTAAGGGAGAGGAAGAGAATGCAAACTCCCGAGGAGACACGAGGATTTATCCCGTGGTTTGGCAAGATCGTCAAGATCTTCCTACATCCACGTTGTGGCACCCACCAAAGGGTATAGCCACACCCAAGTCACCGAGACTAGGGATCTTCACTATTCCTCTCCGTTTGCCAACCTCGGCAAGGTGGAGATCAAGCCTTGTACACTTTGATCCTCCGGGCTTCCACAACCGTCTTGGCAAGCTCCGGAAGTCTTTCTCAGTTACAAACACCAAGGGACACTCCCTTACAGCTCTCACTACACTAGAGATTCCACTCACCAAGAATGGAGGCACATAAGCTCCTCTCTCTAGCTAGTTCTAGCCTATCTCTTGGTGTGTAAGTGGTCTAAAGGATGTAGAAGTGATGGCTCAATGTCTTGAATGCTTGAGGATGTGTAGAGTATGTCTGGTGATCAAGACTTGTCGATTTGACAGGTTGAAGGGGTATAAATAGCCAGCCTCCACGAAATAGCCATTGGAAAAGTAGGCTGACATCACTGCTCTGCGAACACCAGATGATCCGATGTCTCCCCTTCAGTTATCATCGGTCAAAGCCAAATTAGCTGATGTCACTATATCAGATATGACCATTGTTAGACCGATGTTGCACTTATCTTCTCATCGGATGATCCGGTGGCATTTCCTCCAGAATTGGTTTAACCTTGATGCTTACTGGAGTGATTGACCGATGTGTATATTGTTGTACATCGGATGATCGGGTGCCACACTTGGTCCAAGGATATTGCTTACTGTACTAATGGACCGATGTAACATTGCCCTTAACATCAGATGATCCGGTGAGTACTTTGTTCTGAGGTCTTCTTCTTCTGCTGAATTAACTCAACCGATGTGTTGTTCTCTGGAAACATCGGTTGATCCGGTGAGTTGATTTTGTTTGCTTCGAGTTGTTCTAAGTGATTCTTTTGTATTTTGATCGATTGACTCTTAGACATTTGTTGGAAATATACTTCTGATGATTTTCAAGCATTGAGTGTTTTCATTTAAGGTTGAATGACTTTGACATATGAGCATTTACTTCTAATCTTCATAGCATTGATCGATCTCATAAAAAGATTGTTTAGGGGTCTCCAATGATCAGTAGTTGATGTTTATATTCATATGGATTTCATTTGATTGGGAGACCTTGCATCCACAAATTTATTAGTAAAATCAAATGGTTGTCATTAATCACCAAAACCATACCTCATGGGGGCCTAGATGCTTTCACCAAGGACTTCACGTGCTATTATATACCTAAAAAAAGAATCTACTGATAGTGAACATTTACTTACTGAAGTTTAAATTCAAGTCTTATGTTCCCATCATGTAGAGTTTTATGTTCTTAGATGAGATGGGTAAGTCTTGCTGAGCCTTGTGCTCATAGTTGCATTTATACGAGTTTTGCTGGTATATAGCTATTGTGGGTTCCTAGGCTTTGCCTCATCGTGGTATATATCCGATGGAAGCCCTAGACACCGCTAATTGCTTTTGTGATGCTAGAGTGGAGTATCCGCGAGCTGGATACGACCGCTATTGTTGTAGTGTAGGTTCGAGAGAGTTGTATGAAGACTTCCACTAATGTAAGCACTTTTGTATAAAACTCTGAAAATAATGTAAGTTGCACACTTATGTTATGAGTTCTTTGTTCTTTTCCATGTTGTGCTACTAGGTGTCGCATTGCACGACACCATCCAATGTGATTCCTGGTTTGTTGGGACCCTGGTCCTCATAGCACAGTATCATAGCAGCGTTGGGAATAGCACACCTGAAATGTTGATGTGAGCGATCGACACTTTCCCCGGTACTACAAGATCTTAGTCCGCGGAGGTTTGTAATTGGTTGGAGCGCGGTGAGATTTTGAACAAGACAGTGATACGAGGGATTTTTTACGTGGTTCGGGCCTCCTAAGCGTAATACCCTACTCCACCGGTGTTTGTTGTATGTATGAGTGTGTAGTTGCGTGGGGTTGATTATACTTGTCCTTTGTATCGTGCGGCACAACCCTTTTATAGTCCAAAGACTGGCCGTTACATTGTCAGCCTGGCCCGACATGTTGCCCCGACGGTGTTTAATTACCTAATTCACAATTTGTACGTATTAAGTACATTTCACAATGTGATAACGTGCCTTAATGGCGACATTACCAGTACTAAAGGTCCTCTAATCGTGTGTCATTAACATGGCATTAATGACAAGTAATGAGATCTTGTAACAGTTGCTTTAACTTCCTCTTGAATGTCCACACCGTTGGAGATCCGGCAGTCTTCCCATTGCAGGCTTAGGTCTGGAGGCTCGACACGTGGCAGCTCTGGAGCTTCCCACTATGGGGAGGCAGGTCCAGATCCGCTATACACGTGGCAGCACCAGAGCTTCCCTCTATTGGGGCTTAGGTCCGGGGCCACTAGACACGTGGCATGACCGAAGCTTCTCTATACAAGGAGTTAGGTCCGACCTTGCTTTACACGTGGCAGTGTTGGAGCTACCCTAATGAGGGAGGTGGGTCCAGTGCTGCGGGACACGTGGATCCTTCGGAGGTCTTTAACTCAGATGGGTGGAACTCTGTGGCTTTTCTTGCGGTATCGTGGGGTACCCATTACGTAGGGTACCAGCAGTGGCCCCCGGACCCACCTCTGGGAGAAATCTTTTGGGTTAAGTTATTCTACCAGAGGTGGGGCCATCTTCGATTCCCGCGCTGCGCCTTCAAAGGTGTTTTCATGGGCCGTTGGGGCGATGGTTCGCAGCTAAACCATCGTCGTGTGGCTCTTCTTGATGCGGCATATGAGATCCTAGTGTGCGGATCTCACGCAATTGAAGGTCGTCAGTTCCCAATACGAAAACCGTATTGGTTCCGAGCGCCCTGTCAGGCCGCCGCCCTTGGGCTTCCAACTCCTCATCATGACAACGATTCACCTGGGGTAATAACTTTGACTTTTCCGCCGAAGTGGTCCTGGGCCCATTGTAATTGTCGGGGTAGATTTTTAAAATGAAATCTTAATCTTGACACAATTTTCATCCAAGCGTTGCGGAGGCTTACTTAAGAAGGAAAGCCTGCACAGTTTGAGGACTCTTTACGCTTTCATTCGAACTTGCGCTTAGAGCCTCCCAACCTTTGCATAGCCCTTCCAACTTTTGCTCCACTTTGCCGCGATGGAGTTGGGTCTTCCCCATAGCAAGATCACTAGAGATCTGTTGAGGGTCCGAACCTACATGGGGTGGTCCAGCGACTCCTTCAACAAAGATATTCGCTTCGGCAAGCTTCCCTTCAAGAAGAAGCGCACCAGCGAGATCGTCTACTTCTCGGCATATGCCATGGTGGGTCTGATCCCGCCCTTCTCATGCTTTTTGTTGATGCCGTTGGATTTCTATGACCTCCAGCTTCATCACCATGGCCCCCACTCCTTCTTGCTGGTGGCGATCTTTGTCCACTTCTGCGAGATGTGGGTGGGTGTGCCGTCGTGCATTGAGCTCTTCCGGACCTTCTTCACGCTCCACACTACCAGAAAGGGGACATAATTGATTGGCTTCTACTACTTCGTGAAGCGCAAGAACTAGCTCTTCAAGTACTTGAAGACCTTCCCCTCCGGAAAGGGGGACAACTGGAAGAAAGACTGGATGATCATCGCAGTGGAGGAGCACGAGAGGTTGTTGTTGCCCAAGAGCCTCCCCAATGTCGACACTGACGCTTGGAATGCAGTTCCGGAGCTGTCCCAAGCGTACAAGCCCATCCTAGCAAGGATCCAGGAATGCGTAGAGGGTGGAGTGACCCCTCATATGGTCTTCGACAATTTCCTGGTGAACAGGTTGGCTCCACTGAAGACAAGGGAGTGGCCCGCATGGGCTTTCAACAGTGAGATGGATCATAATCGGATTGATGCTGGTTTTAATACCAACTTGGATGATGAAGCTTTGAAGCTTTATCTCCAGAAATTTCAGAACGGGGCTATCTCCCGTGACGCCTTGACCCCGCTGGCTGCCTTCCTCTGAACATGGTTATAGAGGTTAGTAGGGAACTCCCGAGGAGAATGTCGGAGTTGGACGACTATGGCGTGGTGCAGAGGCATAGGACCGCCGGGATTGCCATTCTTGGAGCTTCAAAAAGGGTGGTCACCACCACTCCAAGCCAGAAGGTCGACGACGCAAGCAAGGGCAAGGGAAAAGGCAAGGAGCCGGCCGAATCTTCCAGCCAGAAGAAGAAGCTGAGACATGCCGATGGGAGCTCGCTCAGGTCGGCTCCGTCTCCAGCAGCTTCTTCCCCCCGGCCAAGCAGGACTTTGGCGGCCACGCCTCCTTCAGTGTCGGCGTCCTCGAGGGGCGCTGAATGTGGCCTAGAGGGGGGGGGGGTGAATAGGCTTTTGAAATTTTTCCTGAAACACTTAGCTAAACTGTTAAAACCAGAAAGGCTGGACTAGTCCGGTATGAGTAAGGACTAGTCTGGTGTGTATAACCACAATTGTCAAATTGAGATCTATTATCTGTTTCCTTTGAAACTCTCACAACCGAATGTAATGAACTGTACTAACAACTCTAGCAAGTGTTAATGGTAAATGATTTGCATGTGGAATACAAGATTAATACAAGTTGTAAGTCTGATCAAGTCTATGCCCTAAATAGTGACGATAACAAAAAGTATGGATCGAGAGCACACGAGACAAGCGATTTTTACCGAGGTTCGATCTCACCAAAGAGATCTACTCCTCGTTGAGAAAGCCCACACAGAGCTGGGTCTCTTCAAACCCTTTTCCCTCATCAAGTCACCACACAAGGGCGACTTGATTCCACTATCACAGGTAATCACCGAGTTTATGGGACAATCTCACATGCTGAGGGCTCCCACAAGATTTCAAACGAAAATAGAGATCAACACACTCAAATAATTACACAATAATCAACAGGTGTGTGAGAGAAAATGAACCCAAGAGCTCAAAGTTGATAAGATCATCACTCTCCCTTTCCCAATTGCCAATTCACAAAGATTTGACTCTTAGGACCTTAGAATGTGTGGAGAAGAGTGTTTTTGTGCTCTTCGATGTAGTGGCGGTGCTAGGGTTCTTAGATAAGTGCTATGGGGTCGTGAGTCACCTATTTATAGACATTTAGAAATGTTACCGTTTGGATCCCGACGACCGGACTAGTCCGTTGTGCTAAGAGATTTATGTGTGGAGAAGTGCAGCACACTAAGAAACCCTAACTTTTGTGAGTGTACCGGACTAGTACGTTAGGGACTGGACTAGTTCGTGTTTGTCTAGAAAGGATATCGGACTAGTCCTCTTTTGGAACTGTTAGAAAACATACTAGTCCGCTATGAGACCGGACTAGTCCTCTATGAGGTATTGTGATAGAACGGACTAGTCCTCTATGAAAGCGAACTAGTCCTATTGTGATATTGTGTTGAGACTGGACTAGTCCTTTCTAGGGCTGGACTAGTTCTTTATTCCTGCAACTTGAATTGTGTTATAGCCCTAATTCTTTCCGCAACGACTTGAGCTCTTGGGGGTGTGTGTCTCACACACACCCTACACATTTAGGACTACTTTTGCATCTTTTCTTCACTTGTTTTCTTCTCTTTCTTGATTCTCATCCTTTCACCTTTTTCTGTACCTTTTGTTAACTTGTGCTCTTCCCTTTCTTTAAATTCACTTTTCTTCTTTTTGTATCTTTAGTTCAATTCTCCGAAACCTGCTCTCATCTCAACAAACTTGATTAGGATCTCACTTGTTTGTCATCAATCATCCAAAAACCCACATGGGTATGCCTAGATGCACTTTCAATCTCCCTCTATTTGGTGATTGATGACAACCATTTTGAGATTGCACAAATAAGAGTAAAAACTTGATTTTCATTAAGTGTGCACATATGAGTAACAAAAGTTTTGAGCATGAATTACTTCTCATATATGCACTCTTTATGGTGGGTTGCCTATCAAGTGTGTGTGAGCAATAATTGTGATGAATATAAATAACACGATGATGAGCTTAATCAATAATTATTATGGAGATATGATAATGAGCATCACACATGAACATTAAAGCATAATAGGCATGGATATAGAGATGACCAAGTGTACAAGTGAATAAGTATAAGAATATCACATTATGACAATTCGGCATAAACACAAGCATAATGAACATATCAACGAGATAACATGGTGCATAGAAACTGCGAAGTCTTACACAAAGCACAATAGGTCTTACATAAAGCATAATAAGACTCCAACATGAAACATTACAAGTTTTTAAAATAGTCCTCCATGACCAACCAAATCTAAGGATAACGACTATGATGACCCTACTCCCCCTAAATCTATCCCCCTTTGGCATCAAGACACCAAAAAGGGAAAAACTGAGAAAAGCTACCCGTCGTCTTCATCTTCTCGTTCCAAATTTCCCTCACTCTGTGTCTTCTCACTGTTTTGCTCCTCATTAATATTATCACCATTGTCACTTTCTTGAGGAGCAGTAGGTCGAATGGAGGGACCAATACCAAAGAAAACTAGCTCATCATCTGTAAGTGTTGGCATCTCAGTGAAATCTTCATCTGAATCTTCTGAAACTCCTGGAGAGCCAATAGGTGATATTTCGAGCTTCTGACATATGGCAATCACATTCTCCTTCACGTATCGAGAGTGCCTCTTCCTTGCCTACCTCTCATTATGTTGCTTCACCTCCACTTTACGACAAGAGGTAAATATGGCACGTAGCATCTTCAGACTGTCGCTGTTAGAGCCTCTTGAGGATGAGCGGACTGCAATAGATGAGGCACCTGCTGAAGTGGCACGAGTGGAACGCTGTCTTGTAGAGGAGTATAGTGGAGGAGGAGCTGTAGGAATCTGAGGTCTGAGCCTGGTGTGAAGAACATCCTTGACAAAATCCAATCCCGTGACTTTCTCAATAATGAACATAATGTAGGGGGCATATTCACAGGACCGATTTGGAGTGTGAGCAATGTTGAATATATCATTGTAGATATAATCAAACACATCGGATTCTTCATCTCCACTAATGATTTGCTTCAAGTTGTGGAGGAAGCCCTGAATGCTTCCCGCATCACTATTGAAAGCATCTAGGCCCCCATAAGGTATGGTTTCGGTGATTAATGACAACCGTTGGATATCACTAATAAGTTTGTGGATGCAAGGTCTCTCATATAATTCATCACACTTAATGGACTATATTTATATCATCTACTGCTCATTGGGTACAATTGGAGACCCCTCAACAAACTATTTTACGAGGTCAATCGATTTTCATGAAGACTGAAAGAAAAAATATGTCAAAAGTATTCCGTCAAAATTGACAGCACACGCGACTTATTGTCTTCAAAAGAACATTTCAAACCAATGTATAAAAGTTCACTCGGATGAATTCCAAAAGAATAACTTAGAACAACTCGAAGCAGACAAAATCAACTCACCGGATCATCCGATGTATCCAGAAAACACTACATCGGTCGAGTTGGCTCTACAGCAGGAAAAGACCTCAGTCTTGGGTATACACGGGATCATCCGATGTGAAGCATGTGTTACATTGGTCGATTATTCCAGTAAGCAATTTCCCTTGACCAAGTAACACCAGACCATCCGATGTACAAATATGACACACCGGTCGATCATTCCAGTAAGCATTATTTCTGAACCATCCTGGACCAAGTGTCACCAGATTATCTGATGTACAGGTGTATACAACATCGGTTGATCAACGGTCATATCTGACACAGTGACCTCAACTAATTTGTATTCGACCGATGATAGCTGAAGGGAGAACATCGGATCATCCGGTGTTTGCAGAACAGTGATGTCAGCCTACTTTTCCAACGGCTATCTCGTTGAAGCTGGCTATTTATACCCCTTCAACCATTCATTTCGACAAGTCTTGATTCCCTGAGCTACTCTACACATTATCAAGCATTCAAGACATTGAGCAACCACTTCCACATCATTTACACCACTTGTACACCAAGAGATAAGCTAGAACTTACTAGAGATGATGCTTGTGTGCTTCCATTCTTGGTGATTGGAGTCTCTAGTCTAGTGAGAGCTATAAGTGAGTGTCTCTTGGTGATTGCATTCACCGTGTATCAGTCGGTGATTAGAGAGATCCTTCTGGAGCTTGCCAAGTCGGTTGTGGAAGCCCGGAAGATCAAACTTGTACAAGGCTTGAGCTCCACCTTGCCGGAGATGGTGAACGGAGACCCTTAGTGAAGATCCCTGGTCTTGGTGACTTGGGAGTGGCCACACCTTTGGCGGGTGCCACAACATGGATGTAGGAAGGTCTTGATGATCTTGCCGAACCACGAGATAAATCACCGTGTCTTCGTGTCTTCTCGGGAGTTTGCATACTCTTCATTTCCCGTTATACTTATGCATTTCATATACCGCAAACTTATTATTCACTTGAATGCATAGGTTGTTTGCATAGGGAATTGGTCTTTTAGTAGTTGAGTTTTTATTGCTTTAATTTTTAAAAAGAATCCCAATTCACCCCCCTCTTGGGCATTCGATCCTTACAATTGGTATCAGAGCAAGGTTGCTCATTGGATCATCCTAGCTTCACTGCTAGAGAGCGAAAATGGCCAAGATTGGGGTTTCGGTTCCCATCTTCGAGGGCAAGAACTTTGCCTATTGGAAAGCACGTATGCGTGCTTATCTAGAGGCTATTGCTCCCGAGGTATGGGAAGCGACCCATGCGGGGTTTGGTGAGCATGACTACATAGGTAATGAAATCAAGTGGGATGCCAAGGCTAGAAATGCTATTTACCAATGCATTAGTCAAGATGTGTTTGCTAGGATTGCTAGCAAAGAAAAAGCTTGTGAAATTTGGACTTGCTTGATTGAAATTCATGAGGGTTCTTCTCGTGTTGAAGAACTAAAGTATCACATGCTTAAGGCTAAATATGATGAGTTCAAAATGCTACCTCATGAGAATGTCAATGAAATGTTTTCTCGCTTGAATGTTCTTATTGAGGAAATTAATGCTTTTGATATTGCTCCTCTTGGAAAGGGCCTCATCAACCGCAATATTCTTATGCTCCTTCCTAAGCCAAAGTACAACATCATCAACTCCATGCTTCAAAAGGAATCTCTTGATCACATTGAAGTTTTTGAACTTACTGGAGAGATTCGCGCTCATGAGATGAGTGTGCTTGGGATGATGGAGGAATCATCTTCAAAGACAATTTATCTAAAGGCTTCCACCAAGAGAACAAATCTAAAGAAAAAGAAAGTGGAGCCTAGCTCAAGTGAAGAAGAGCAAGCATCAAGTGAAGATGACGATGATGAGCTTGCATTGATGATGAGAAAATTCTCTCGCTTGAACTCCAAGATTGCCAAGAAGGGATACAACTTTGATCCCAAAAAGAAAGAATTTCTACCAAGTAAAGATGCCAACAAGACTTGCTATAATTTTGGTGATCAAGGCCACATCTCCTATGATTGTCCAAAACTGGACAAAAGAAGAGAGAACTACAAGGGCAAGCATCGCAAGCTTGAGGATGATGAAGAAGAGGTCAAGCCCAAGCCAAGATTCTTTGGGAAGAAGAAGTATGACAAAGGCAAAAAGGCAAAACTCTTTCCAAAGAAGAGAAAAGGTCCACAAAAGGTGTTCATGTGTGAGGCAAATGAATGGATCACCGACGAAGAATCTAGTGATGAAGAGAGTGAAGCTGAAGAACAGAGCTTGGCCGGCCTTGCCATTGTCAACAATGATGATTCATCTCTTCGTCCACCTCCCATGTGCCTCATGGAAAAAGGTAACACCAAGGTATGTGATGACTCTAGCGATGATGAGCTTTCCCCCGATGACTTAGCTTCAATGATAAATGAATACTACACTATCATTAAAAGGGAAAAGAGTAAGGTCAAGGCTCTTGAAGAAGATCGTGCTAAGCTCGAGAGTGCTAACCTCGATTTGCTTGAAAAGTATGAAAGCATACATAAGGAGCATGACACACTCAAATCTCATGTCAAGCAAGTTGAAGAGGATAAGGCTCAAATCAAGCTAGATCATCATGAGCTTGACTTAGCACACAAAGCACTCTTGGGAAAGCACAATGAGTTAATCCAAGAGCATCAAGTACTTAACCTTGCCCATGAAGTCATTGATCAAGAATTGAAAACCATAAAGAAAGAAACCCTTAATGATAAGGTATCCATTGTTTCACATGCCACTAATGTCTTGCATAAGTCTTTACCTTTGAAAGAAAATGCTAGGGAGAAGGATTTGATGGATGAAATTGAAAGTCTCCGCACTAGTGTGGCAAGACTATCTAAGGGAGAAGTCAAGCACAAAGAAATCCTCTTCCAACAAGCAAATGCCTTCAACAAGAGAGGACTTGGATCCTTCCCGGTGCCTAACAAAGGAAAGGTGCCCTCACCGGAGATTAAAACAAGCTTCATCAAGGAAGTTGGTTCTTATTGCCAACATTGCGAGGTCACCGATCACCATACAAGGGAGTGCCCTCTTCCTAATCGGCCTTCTCCAAAATTTCCTACTAACTACAAGTCCACCTTTGATGATCACTATTATCTCTTGAGTAAAGTAGATGGCAAGGTGAAGGCAAGGTTCGTTGGCAAGGACATGAAGGGCATGAAGGGGAAGCTTCCCAAGCAACTTTGGGTCCCAAAAACACTTGTATCACACATACAAGGACCTAAGTTAGATTGGGTGCCTAAAATAAAAAACTGAATTCATGTGTGTAGGTGAACTACAAGGCTGGAGGAAAGCATTGGGTACTAGATAGAGGGTGCACTCAACACATGACCGGCAACGATGGTATGTTCACCTCCATAGAGAACCCCGGAAATCATGAACAAGTCACCTTTGGTGACAACTCTAAGGGGAAGGTAATTGGGTTGGGTAAGATTGCAATTTCACATGATTTATCTATTTCCAATGTGTTGTATGTTAAGTCACTTAGTTTCAATTTGCTTTCTATTGCACAATTATGTGATCTTGGACTAACGTGCACCTTTGGAAAGAATGATGTTGTTGTGACTAGTGAAACAAGCAAAGAACTAATCTTCAAAGGGTTTCGGCATGGACACCTCTACTTAGTAGACTTCTCCGACAAGGATGCTAGCTTGACCACTTGTCTTTTCACCAAGATGAGTTTGCGTTGGCCATGGCATCGACGCATCGCTCACATTGGAATGAGCAAGCTCAAGAAGTCATTCAAGCTCGGGATGGTGACTGACGTGAAGGATGTCACATTTGAGAAGAACAAGCTCTGTAGTGCTTGTCAAGCCGGGAAACAAGTTGCTTCACACCACCCGATGAAAACAATGGTGTCAACGTCCAAGCCACTTGAGTTGCTCCACATGGATCTCTTCGGACCGTCCACATATCAAAGTCTTTGTGGTAATCTCTATTGTCTTGTTATAGTTGATGACTACTCTCGGTATGCTTAGACGTTGTTTCTAGGTGACAAGAGTGAAACTCTGGAAGTGTTCAAGACCTTCGCTAAACGTGCTCAAATAGAATTTTAACTTCCCATCATCAAGGTCCAGAGTGACAACGGCACCAAATTCAAGAACTACAACATTGGGGAGTGGTGTGATCGCAAAGGCGTGAAACATGAATTTTCAGCCACACACACTCCTCAACAAAATGGTGTCGTTGAAAGGAAGAACAAGACTCTCATCACTCTTGCACGAGCAATGCTTGATGACTATGGCACCTCCGAGAAGTTTTGGGCCGAAGCAATCAACACGGCGTGCCATGCCGCAATTTGGGTCTATCTACATTGACTACTTCAAAAGACCCCGTACGAACTCCTCATTGGGAGAAAGCCCAACATCTCCTATTTCTGAGTCTTCGGGTGCAAGTGCTATATCTACCGCAAGAAAAGGCTCGGTAAGTTTGAAATAAGATGTGATGTTGGTATCTTTCTTGGTTATGCATCAAACTCAAAAGCATATCGAGTATTCAACCAAACCTCTGGTTTAGTTGAGGAAAGTTGTGATGTTGAGTTTGATGAAACTAATGGCTCCCAAGAGGGGAGTTTTGGTCATGATGAAATAGATGATGAGCCTCTACGAGAAGCTATGAAGAACATGACCATTGGAGACATCAAACCTAAAGTTGAGGAGATCCATGATCAAGGGGGAGCTTCAAGTTCCAACATCAACACATCTATGGCACCTCGAGTTGACGAAGAAGAAAAAGATGATCCATTGCCGACACAAGATTCACAAGCCACACAACATCAAGAAGAAGAACAAGTCCATGATCAAGTCCAACCACAAGAAGAGCAACACGCATCACCACCACCAAGTGCTTCACAACCACTTATGAGACATGGACGCATCTCCAAGGCTCGTCCGATTTATCAAATTATCGGTAGTCCATCAAGGGGAGTAAGTACACGTTCTCGCCATTTCGCTACGTTTTGTGAGCACTACTCATTTGTTTCATGTGTAGAACCCACTCACATTGAGGAAGCACTCCAAGATCCAAATTGGGTAATGGCCATGCAAGAAGAACTCAACAACTTCATTCGCAATGAAGTTTGGGTGTTGGAGGAGCGACCCAAGGACAGAACGTCATCGGGACAAAGTGGGTGTACCACAACAAACAAGACGAGAACGGTGTTGTGATCCGCAACAAGGAAAGACTTGTGGCCAAGGGTTTCTCGCAAGTTGAAGGACTAGGCGTTGGAGAAACATTTGCTCCGATCGCTCGACTAGAAGCCATCCGTATACTTCTTGCTTTTGCATCACATCATAATATAAATCTTTATCAAATGGATGTGAAAAGTGCCTTTCTTAATGGTTACATTAACGAGCTTGTCTATGTTGAACAACCTCCCGGGTTTGAAGATTCGAGGAATCCTAATCATGTGTATAGGTTGCACAAGGCGCTCTACGGGCTCAAGCAAGCATCTAGAGCATGGTATGAACGACTATGGGATTTCTTGATCATGCAAGGATTCAAGATCGATGGGTGGACACTACACTCTTCACCAAATACATCGATGGAGAACTATTTGTTTGTCAAATTTATGTCGATGATATTATTTTTGGTTCAACTAACGAAGTTCTTAGCCATGAGTTTGGCAAAATGATGTCTAGGGAATTCGAGATGTCGATGATTGGAGAGCTTAACTTCTTCCTTGGATTTCAAATCAAGCAACTTCGAGAGGGGACCTTCATCTATCAAGAAAAATATACCAAGTACCTCTTGAAGAAATTTGAGATGGGAGATTGTAGCTCAAGAAGTACTCCAATGGCAACAAATTGTCATCTCGATGCGAATAAGGATGGTAAACCTGTTGACCAATCTAATTACTGTTCCATGATTGGTTCACTGCTTTATTTTACCGCATCTAGGCCTGATATCATGTTTAGTGTATGCTTGTGTGCTCGCTTTCAAGCGGCACCTAAAGAATCGCATCGGAAGGCGGTCTTTAGGATACTTCGGTATCTCAAGCATACCCCAAGTGTAGGCCTGTGGTACCCCAAAGGTGCTAAATTACATCTCTTGGGTTACTCGGATTCGGACTTTACCGGATGCCGTGTCGATCGGAAGAATACCTCCGGAGGGTGCCACTTGCTTGGGCGTTCCTTAATATGTTGGTCTAGCAAGAAGCAAAACTCCGTTGCCTTGTCCACTGCGGAAGCGGAGTACATAGCGGGTGGTGCATGTTGTGCCCAAATCCTATATATGAAGCAAAAACTTTTGGACTTTGGTGTTAAATTTGGTTGTGTGCCCCTCCTTTGTGACAATGAAAGTGCGGTTAAGATTGCTAAAAACCCCCGTTCAACACTCCCGCACTAAGCACATTGATATTCGCCATCATTTCTTGTGGGACCATGAATCTAAAGGAGACATCTCCTTGCAAGGTGTTAGGTCCGAAGAACAATTGGTGGATATCTTCACTAAACCACTTGATGAGAAAACCTTTTCTAGACTAAGGAGTGAATTAAATGTGCTAGATGCATCGAACGTCATGTAAGTTGTCATGGTCATGTAAGAATGCATCACATATAGGTCTTGTCTAACTTTCAAAGGATAGGGGTGAGCAAGGGTTAGCTTGGGATGGCGGTTCTTTTGGGTATCCCCAAGACTTGGAGAATGGCTCTCCCTGAAGAAGCCTTTGAAAGGTTCAAATTTGGCAAGATAGATTTAATTTATGTCTTGCATGATGCCTGCCATTTAGACTTGCAATCACGTTTAATATCATGCATTAAAAATTGTTTGGCATTGCATATGGTAGATTGTCACAAAGCGGAACCCACTTCATGAGAAAGAGACTTGTTTGAAATGCAATATCTCAACTCATATGATGTGGAAAGAATGAAGTGTTAGGTGTGTTAATGCCTAAAGGAACATGCTTTAAAGAGATAGAAGTCTTCATCCTCTAGCTCACAAAGCATGGGACTTACATTTTGTTTGGATTTTTCCTTGGTTTTTCTGGTGTTCTATTTGCTTTAGGGCTTAGCCAAGTTATTGGCAACTAGCGTTAAAGTCTTCTTGAGGGGTTAGGTGTTGCCCAAAAAGTCCTAAGACTTGTGTTTCTCTTTGTTTGTTTAAGTCAAAGGACATATATGGGTTGTTGCTGATATTTTGTAGTCATCGGATTATCCGATGCTTAGGGCAGAAGCATCATCGGATCAGTTTGTGCTTAAGTACAAGGGTCAGCTCAGACAGAAAGTCAAATCAATCGATGAGTTCATTCTGAGAAACATTGGAGCATCCGATGTTCACATTTCTGGAGTTGTGCCAAATTCAACCGATGATAAACGTTTCCATGTCGGATCATCCAATGCTGAAGGTGCCTCTGGAATAATCTTACTGTACCACTCGACCGATGCACCCTCTCAACTAACGTTGGATCATCCGATGTTAAAAATCGAGCTAGGGTTTGGGCCTCACCTATTTAGCACGCCTCTCCGTTTTCGTTCGTTTTTCTCTCTCCTCTCTCCGCCGACGCTGCTCCGCTGCACTTGCCCTGCCGCCGCCCTCCGGCCACCGCCACACTCAGAGCAGCCGCCGCCGCTCAGCGCCGCCACCCTCAGCACCGCCGCCGCTCAGCGCCACCGCCCTCAGCGCCACCGTCGCTCAGCGCCGCCGCCCTCAGCGCCACCACTCCACGCGCCTGACTATCGTGCTCCCCGTCGCGCCGCCGCCCTCCGCGCCTCCGAGACGTTGCTCCTCGTGCCCGGCCACGTCGTACTTTGTGTCGCCATCTCGTGCACCCGGCATCGTCGTCCTGCGATCTCATCTTCGCCGTCGTCACTCTTCTCATCAAGATGGGCCGTGACAAGAAAGGAAAGGGAAAGGCCATTGAGAAGCCAGCAGCTAAGAAGCAAAAGTTGTCGAAAAGAGATGAAGAAAGCTCGACAAGCTGAGATGGCCGCTCGCGCTGTTGAGGAGCGTGAGCATGGCCAAAGAGGATCCCTGAGGATCTGGGAGTCCCGACAGAGGGAGCCACAGCCACAGCAGACAGAGGAGACAGAGGAGTCTGAGGAGCCACTTGTTCGCCGGCGCACGGTCAGGACCCATGGAGGTCATCCAGCTGTAGCCCCGAGTGAGAGACCATCTGCAGTTGAGCTTCGGGAGGACAGAGCGGCCGACAGAGCCGTCTATGAGATGGACACCAATGTCCGGGTTGGTGAGGGTGTCTGCCTGACTGACTATAGGAAATTGAAGGCAAAGCAGATCAGAAAGCTTCGACGGAGCATTCTGCTTGAGGAGTGGTTCCCGCAGCCCAGAGAGCCACTTGTGGACAACCACTTCTGGACCCTGACACAGGCGTTGCTATATGAGACTTACAGACGTTCGGGCCATAAACTTTTCCAGCACAACTTCATTGACTGGGATCAGCTCGCACTTGCAGCCGGCACTGAGATTCGCCCTTTCTTTGAGAGGTACAGAGGGCTAGTGGAGCTGATGTCTTTCCAGCGGGGTGCCTACGTGGAGGACTGGGTCTGAGTTTTCTATGCCACACTCTACGTTTCAGAGGGCCACAGATCCATTGACTTTATGTTCATGGGCCAGCATCACCATATGACTAGACAAACCTTGGGACAGCTGCTAGGCGTGGATCTCCATGACACCTGCCTACACGAGATAGTCTATGGATAGGCTGATCCACCGAGGAGGCCGGTCACTGGAGGTGTGGCACCATTTTTTGAGGAGATTCAGTCACTGTTTGCTCAGCCCTTCTCACCTGACCATCCTAGGGTACCTGCTCTACTCACTCTGGTTGGGCGTACTGTTCACCTTGCCTTGCGCCGCACACTACTAGCCAGGTCCGGATACCTTGAGGGCTTCACCAGTCTGCAGCAGACCCTCCTGTTCTATGTCTTGAACGGGATGTACTTTGACATCGTGGATATCCTCATCTGTGAGATGGAGGATGTCATCACAGATGGAGTTGGGATGATGACACAGCTCGTGTTTGGCCATTAGATCAGTCACCTGCTCTACCTGTTGGCTCCAGAGGGATCCGCCGTGCGTGACAGTCTCACTGACGAGAGCGTCACTCGGTTCGGACACTACCATGCTCCAGCTCCTGGAGACTGCCGCCTTGGCCGCCCAGTTGAGCGTCAGGTCCGAGCTCGACTTTTAGAAGAAGACTGGTCAGACTTAGAAAAGGAAGACGAGATCCTAGCACAGGCTGAGGCTCAGGGATGGGATCTATAGCATATCTGGTTAGAGAGTGACACTAGTGACAGTGTCGAGGAGTACTTCCCACCTCCTCCCTCACCCAGGCAGCACGACGTGGAGGCTGGAGGCTCGACTGTACCACCACCTCATACCACACCTCCGGTGTCTGAGGCACAAGTCTCTCAACCATCTGAGCTTACTTCTCTACTACAGCAGATGATTGAGCAGTAGCGACAGGATCGGCTTGCAGCTGAGCAGGCTGGAGCTGAGCAGGTTGCACGTCTTGTGGAGCTCCAGCAGCAGTAGCAGCAGGAGATGCAGCATCAGATAGCCTGCAAGAGGCGAGAGGACACTGACAGGCTCACTGGACTCATTGACCAGATGCATCAGCGTACTCTTGACCAGCAGCAGCAGACGCAGCAGGCCATGATGGGCGCCCTCACAGCTTCCTGGTCTAGCTCCAAGCCCACCTGTCCTAGCACCAGTCTTAGCTCCAGTGTCGACCATGCCGATACTGACTATCAGCATGTCACCACTGCTTGCCCCAGGTGCACCGATTCACTCTCCTCTGCCGGGTACGACTCTCTTTCAGCAGACTCCGGCTTCGGTTGTTAGTGCTCCGCTACCGGCAGTCCCAACTCAGCAGGCACCCTCAGTACCGACAGCAGCTCCCACAGCCCCGGTCTCCTCCACTCCAGCCTCAGCAGCAGCAGGCAGCAGCTCCGACGACAGCACCCCCGACGGCGACCAGTTCATCATCGCCCCAAGCGCTCAAGATCCTTAGGCACTCGGCTTCCCTTTTTGGTGTCTTGATGCCAAAGGGGGAGAAGAGTCAGAGTCAGGGGGAGGGATAGCATAGTCTTAGCGGTCCTAGTTGTAGGGGGGGGGGTATTTTCTTTGGGATCTTTGCTATTCCTTTGCTATCCTTGAGTATCCGTGTGCTACTTAATTCTCATATGTTTTATTGATTGTTTTTGAGCCTTCGAGCTTCGTGTGCTGGATCTTGTACTTGTTACATATATTTTTGAGTATCGTATTCTTAATTTCATTACTGTTATGCTTTACTCGTTGTGTTGTCATCAATCACAAAAAAGGGGCAGATTGAAAGCATCTAGGCCCCCATAAGGTATGTTTTCGGTGATTAATGACAACCGTTGGATATCACTAATAAGTTTGTGGATGCAAGGTCTCTCATATAATTCATCACACTTAATGGACTCTATATTTATATCATCTACTGCTCATTGGATACAATTGGAAACCCCTCAACAAACTATTTTACGAGGTCAATCGATTTTCATGGAGACTGAAAGAAAAAACATATATGTCAAAAGTATTCCATCAAAATTGACAGCACACGAGACTTAGTCGTCTTCAGAAGAACATTTCAAACCAACGTCTAAGAGGTCACTCGGACGAATTCCAAAAGAATAACTTAGAGAACTCGAAGCAGACAAAATCAACCCACCGGATCATCCGATGTATCCAGAAAACACTACATCGGTCAAGTTGGCTCTACAGCATGAAAAGACCTCAGTCTTGGGTATACACCGGATCATCTGATGTGAAGCATGTGTTACATCGGTCGATCATTCCAATAAGCAATTTCCCTGGACCACGTAACACCAGACCATCCGATGTACAAATATGACACATCGGTCAATCATTCCAGTAAGCATTATTTCTGAACCATCCTGGACCAAGTGTCACCACTTTATCCGATGTACAGGTGTATACAACATCGGTCGATCAACGGTCATATCTGACACATTGACCTCAGCTAATTTGTATTCGACCGATGATAGCTGAAGGGAGAACATCAGATCATCCGTGTTTGCAGAACAGTGATGTCAGCCTACTTTTCCAATGGCTATCTCGTGGAAGCTGGCTATTTATACCCCTTCAACCAGTCATTTCGACAAGTCTTGATGCCCTGAGCTACTCTACACATTACCAAGCATTCAAGACATTGAGCAACCACTTCCACATCATTTACACCACTTGTACACCAAGAGATAGGCTAGAACTTACTAGATATGATGCTTGTGTGCTTCCATTCTTGGTGATTGGAGTCTCTAGTCTAGTGAGAGCTGTAAGTGAGTGTCTCTTGGTGATTGTATTCACCGTGTATCAATCGGTGATCGGAGAGATCCTTCCAGAGCTTGCCATGTCGGTTGTGGAAGCCCAGAGATCAAACTTGTACAAGGCTTGAGCTCCACCTTGCCGGAGATGGTGAACGGAGACTCTTAGTGAAGATCCCTGGTCTTGGTGACTTGGGAGTGGCTACACCCTTGGCGGGTGCCACAACGTGGATGTAGGAAGGTCTTGATGATCTTGCCGAACCACGGGATAAATCACCGTGTCTTCGTGTCTTCTCGAGAGTTTGCATACTCTTCCTTTCCTATTATACTTATGCATTTCATGTACTGCAAACTTATTATTCACTTGAATGCATAGGTTGTTTGCATAGGAAATTGGGCTTTTAGTAGTTGAGTTTTTATTGCTTTAATTTTTAAAAAGAAGCCCAATTCACCCCACCTTCTTGGGCATTCGATCCTTACAACTATATTTGGGTGCAATAGTCTACCTTAGCACCCAGTTCAAAACAGCAAAGAAGGGCTTCAAATAGTGGGTGAATGGAGCCTTGAATGTATAGGCAGTGTCATAGAGGAAGTCTAGCTCCCTGTCTAGCGCCTTGACATTGTGAACTTTGAGCCTGTTGTTAAGAGACCAAACCAATTCAAGTATCTCCACAAACTCCTCATAACCAACCAAGTACTTCTTTCCATGAGTCATCCATGTGATCTCATCAGCTCCAGACTTAGAGAAATAGCACGTGGCATAGAATTGAGCTATGACTTCATTGTTCCAATCATATCTGAATGCTAGAAGGTCTTTCAAGCCATGTCTGTCAACTGCTGCAATCACTTGATGAAATGCCTCATTCCCTTTGCCCTCCATGTAATCCCAGTCAATCCATTGATTTTTAGCCGCTGGATTTTTCATGCGAAGGTACACCGTTTGGTAATAATCACAGTGAAACTCGCTCCAAAACCATGGATCTGCTGCCACCTTCTTGTGACTGTATACATCAATCTCCCTCAAGTTTTTGGCTTTGTCATCTCACTTTTTAGTGAAAGCATCGTCATTGGGACAACAATTACGATCGTGCATCGGGGCAGTCATTTCTAGTGGCCCAATCGGGCCCGAGGACCTCGCAGGACCTTTGCCCTTGTCCTTACTCTTTCTAGCCTTGTATGTTTGAGTGACCACTTGTTTGCTCTTTTCAATCACTTTCTTTGCAAGAACTTTTCGTTGAGAGCTTGTGCCTAATGCTCTGGCATCCTTGTCATGTCGAAACTTGGTCCTTCGTTGTTCCTCGATCTCCAATTGGTGTTTTGAGGCTAGACCTGCCGCCTCAAGCTCCGGTTCGCTAAACCTGCTTTCATCTGAGCTCGACATGATGCCTGAAACAGTAAAAGAGGATAAGAACAGAGATACAAGATTGATTGAAAGAACTTAATGAAATCGACATAGTGGCCTTAATGTTGTTCACAGACTTGTTTGAGGTATCTACGGACTAGTCTGGTGCACCGTATTTGTCCGCTGAGAAACCCGGACTAGTTCGGTGTTCATCAGCATGAACCCTAGGTATTCAAAAATCATCAAATCTTTGAGGACATAGATCAATGTGCAAGACAATGATAATGTAGGATACTCAGAGTGTATTGAAACCCTAGAGAGTGAAAGAAATGGCCTAAACCCTATAAAGGAATGAATATGAGGGTTAGGGATAGGGTTTACCAAGAGAGGATCGATGCGTGAAGCTGAGCGGATCCTAAGTGCGGATAAGTCCGGGGTGGACTTCCCTTCGAAGCTCCAAGTCTCCCCCTTGATGAACCAAATATTTTGCAGTGTAGATGAGAAATCGCATTGGGAGTTCATGAGGAGGAGAGAGAGTGTTGAGAAAGGAGTGAGGAGGAAGAAGAGTGACTCGGGGAACATGCAACAGTTTAGTCACAGAAACACCAAACTAGTCCCGTGAAACCTGGACTTGTCCGGTCTAGTGGACCAAAGGCAGACTAGTCATTACACCGGACTTGTCAGGTCCAATCCACGGACTAGTCCGTAGCAAACAGTGAGATGTGGTAATATTAACAAGGTAACATTGATATTTTACTTTTGGTTGATGATTAGTACATGATTGTAGAGAATTTACTTGAAGGATATGAACAACAACCACTTAATCATCAAACTATGGCCAAAAGTTCAGAATTGACAGGACACTAGACTAGTCGGTTGATATCCGGACTTGTCCGGTCTGACAGAGAATGCAGGTAAGAATTTCAAAGTGAATTTGAATGGATTCTTAGTGTTGGTCATAAGGACATAGTTTTAGCAACTATTCTTGGTAGATATGGTTAGTAAGCAAACAACAATCATACTATGACCATAATTCACAAAGACTTAATAATCGAAATAGTTTTAGAGTGAAAATAAGATAGGAGATTAATTTTTGCAATCATGCTGGTATTTTGAAGTTCTATACTCCTAGCAATCAGATATGCAACGTTTCAAGTCACATGTCGGAGCAGCTTTGTGCCTTGCATACAAAACATGTACTTGACATGATATTATGCCTAGATGCATACAAGTACGATGAATTACCAAACAAAGGTGATATACCAGTTTAATATGACCTACATGGAATAAGATATACAAGAGCCAAAAATAGAACGATGTGCCTCCTTCTTCATTTTCTTTGACTCCCCCTTGATCATTGCCTCCATCACTATATTGATATCTCGATCTTTTTGAGATTGATCTTGTACATGTTGAGCTTTTTATCATGTAGAGGCCCCCCCTTGATTATTGCTCTCTAGTTGTTGTACATCTTGAGTACTTGTGTTGATAGTATGGGTGGAAATGAGCTTTTATCTTCATACCCCATGAATATTTTCTTTTCCTCCAATCATTTTGTTTCAGCCTCTCAAGCACCTAATCCTTTGGGGGGGTACACCTACGAAACAGAATTATGCCTTGCTTCTAGGTACCCAAGCTTGCTTGGGTCCTTCGATGTTAGTGATAAGACATTTGGGCACCACACACAAGATTGTGGACTCTTGTAGAGTGGCCCAACATACTTGGCATAAACATGGTTAAATTTATTCTTCAAAAGAACATATGGAGTGTCAACATCATGAAACATAATGTTTGGTTCATTTTTAGATTTTTCATGAGAAGAAGGAACATGTTTTGTGTTCTTAACTTGATTTGAGCTTTCCTTGACAAAAGCAATTGATTCCTTGTTGTTCTTAGGGTTTCTAGCATTCCACTTTTCACCTCAAGAATATCCAAGGCCATCCTTGATATTAGGAGCTCTAGTAACCGAGTATGCACTTTGTGCATACTTGATTTTCTCCTTATCAAAAATGCCACCTTTGGGTGAATTATTGTTTTGTGCCACTTTAAGCTCATTTTTCAAATCATGAACCAAATTAGCACAATTACAAGTTTTGAGTGGAATAAACTCAATATTTGAAAAAGGTAAGCTCATTGAAGAGGAGGAGGGAGCACTTTGCTTGAGTGATTCAACTTGTACTTGAAGGTTCTTGTAAACTTTTGTCAAGTTAACAAACTCATCCTTAAGTACAACATTTAAATCATTGAGATTCGAACAAGTTTCCTTGCTCAAAGCTAGCTCACGCTCAAGTGCTTCTCTCTTTTCCTTTTCTAGCTCGAGAGCTTCCTCAACCTCAGAGTATCTCTCCTTTTGAAGGACGATCATATCTTCTTGTCGGTTGATAAGATCTTTCTTCTCAAATATTTCATCCGTTGCTATTTTCATTTTAGCTAAAGCAGTTTTACTTAAGCCCTTAAACATGTGTTCATTTTCATCACTGCTATCAAACTCATCATCAGAGTAATTAAGCGAGGGAGGTGTAAGTTGAACCTTTTTCTTGTCTTCCTTAGTCATGAGACAAGTGTGATTGTACTTCTCCCTTCCTCCCATGTTCAGGAAGAGTGTAGACTTCTTGGTAGGCTTCTTGATGGCAATGGTAGCCATCTCTTCTTCTTCATCGAAGGAGGACTCGTCGTTTGAGTCTCACTCTTTGCCAATGTGTTCTTGATGAGCTTCTCTCCTTTACTTGAATATTTTTCTCTCTTGAGGCTTCACTTCTTTATTCTTCTTATTTTCTTCATACGGGCAATTAACTATGAAGTGCCCATATTCACCACAGTGATAGCATGAGCGTCTAGATCTAGACTTTTCTTTTTATTTATTCTTATCATAACTAGAATTGTTGTATTTTCTCCTTCTCATCATCCTCTCAAATTTCATCATGAAGAGGACCATTTCTTCTTCATCCATGTCGGTGCTCATGTCGTCGCTATCTTCATCCTCTTGCACCTTGTGGACTTTCTTGTTATTTGGTTTGCTGGCCACCTTGAGAGCTACCTCTTTATTCCTTGATGAAGTCAGCTCGGCAAGGTCCTTCACATATTTTCCTTCCTTCTCCATCATCTTGTGGTTGATTATTTTGCCCAATAGTTCACCCGAAGTCATTTTATGGAACCCCGGACTTTCTTGGATCATCGAGCATAAAGTGACATTTTGGGGCATGAGTTCCCTTATCATCCTATTGACGACTTCGTGATCAGTCCATTTCTTATTTTCATAGGCCCGAATCTTGTTGACGATTGCATTCATTCGGTTGTACATCTCTTGGGGTGATTTTCCCTCCTCAACGGCAAACCTCCCCAATTCCCCTTCAAGCATTTCAATTTTCGCTTCACGAACTGAGCAATTTCCTTCATGTGCGGTCTTGAGTGTATCCCATATTTCCTTGCCACTTTCCAGTCCATCAGTCTTGGTGAACTCTTCCCGGCTCAAGGATGAACTGATTACCGCACCAGGTTGTGCGTTGCGGTGAATTTCTTGCTCTTGCTCCGGAGTGAGTTCATCATCAGTATCCGAGATGTCTACACTTGTACACACAACATGCCAAAGGCTGGGGTTTAAGGAGATAAGATGCATTTTCATGTTATACTTCCACATTGTATAATCATTTATGTTGAAATGTGGAGGTCTCCCCATAAGAATTGAAAGATAATGATTGTTAGAATTAAGACGATCATAATTATAAGGATATCAGGAGTAGTCTTGACGACCACTCCCCGTCGGCTTCTCGTCTTCTTCCTTGCCCTTTTCGCTTAGGAGTTTCTTCCTTAAAAGCGCCTTGAGTTGACGCACTTCTTCATCATCAAGTTTGTTCTCCTTGTGTATATCGAATGCCTTTGTGTCATGTTCATCTTTGGTGTTGGGCACCTTTGGGATCTCATTATTCTTCTCTAAGGCCATTTGATCTCTCCGAGAGGTGAGTCTCGTAGATGGAGAGCCCGCTCTAATACCAATTGAATGTGTCCTAGAGGGGGGTGAATAGGCTTTTGACATTTTCCCTGAAACACTTAGCAAAACTGTTAAAACCAGGAAGGTTGGACTAGTCCGGTGTGTATAACCACAACTATCAAACTGAGATCTATTATCTGTTTCCTTTGAATCTCTTGCAGCGGAATGTAGAAAACTGTACTAACAACTCTAGCAAGTGTTAATGGTAAATGATTTGAACGTGGAATACAAGATTAACACAAGTTGTAAGTATGCTCCAGTCTATGCCCTAAATAGTGATGATAATGAAAAGTATGGATCAAGAGCACACGAGACAAGCGATTTTTACCGAGGTTCGATCTCATTAAAGAGATCTACTCCACGTTCAGGAAGCCCACAAAGAGTTGGGTCTCTTCAAACTCTTTTCCCACGTCAAGTCACAACACAAGGCCGACTTGATTTCACTATCACGGGTAATCATCGAGTTTATGGGGCAATCTCACATGGTGAGGGCTCCCACAAGATTACAAACGAAATAGAGATCAACACACTCAAATAATTACACAATAATCAACAGGAGTGTGTGAGAAATCAAACCCAAGAGCTCAAAGTCGATAAGATCATCACTCTCCCTTTGCCAATTGCCAACTCCCAAAGATTTGACTCTTAGGACCTTAGAATGTGTGGAGAGGAGTGTTTTGTGCTCTTGGATGCAGTGGCGGTTCTAGGGTTCTTAGATAAGTGTTATAGGGTCGTGGATCACCTTTTTATAGACATTTAGAAAAGTTACCTTTTGGATCTCGACGACCGGACTAGTCCGTTATGGACATGACTAGTCCATTGTGCTGAGAGATTTATGTGTGGAGAAGTGCAGCACACTAAGAAACCCTAACTTTTGTGAGTGTACGACTTGAGCTCTTGTTTGTCCAGAAAGGATATCGGACTAGTCCTCTCTACCATCAGACTAGTCCTCTTTTGGAACTATGAGAAAACGGACTAGTCCGCTATGAGACCGGACAAGTCCTCTATGAGGTACTGTGATAGAACGGACTAGTCCTCTGTGAAACCGAACTAGTATTATTGTGATACTGTGTTGAGACCGGACTAGTCCTCTCTGGGCCAGACTAGTCCTTTATTCCTGCAACTTGAATTGTGTTATATCCCTAATTCTTACCGCAATGACTTGAGCTCTTGGGGGTGTGTCTCTCACACACACCCTACACATCTAGGACTACTTTTGCATATTTTCTTAGCTTGTTTTCTTCTCTTTCTTGATTCTCATATTTTCACCTTTTTTGTACCTTTTATTCATTTGTGCTCTTCCATTTCTTGAAATTCACTTTTCTTCTTTTTGTATCTTTAGTTCAATTCTCCGAAACATGCTCTCATCTCAAGAAACTTGGTTAGGATCTCACTTGTTTGTCATCAATCATTCAAAACCCACAAGGGTGTGCCTAGATGCACTTTAAGGCACTAGCTCCAGCAAATCAACTCCGGCCCCAGTGCCAGTCATGGGCTCTAGGTCCAGAGCTTCTTCCCAGCCGAGGGAGACCCAGACAGAGGTGACTCCGACAACTACAGCAAGTTCTTGGTAGCAGTCCGGAGCCACCACCACACCAGCGATGGTGGGTTCTGGCTCTGGCCGCCCAATGAAGAGGTTATGTGCTGATTGGAGTGTAGCATCCCAAGGTAAGTATTGTCATCTCACCTTGAGATGCTAATTTTGTATTATCATGTCTTGAATTTTCCCGACCTTTTGTTTCCAAGGTGTCGAAAAAGAAGACTGAGGCTTCAGCACCTGCTGCAGCAACTGAGGCTGTGTAGGCGGAAGCTCCGGCTTCAACCCCTGTGCCTCCTCCATTGGTGGCTGAGGACACGATATCTCCAGCGCCAGGTGTCGTGGATATGGATCCAGAGATGACGCCTGAAGCTCCTGTGTTAGCGCCGGACCACGGGGGAGATGTTCGAGATGAAGCACCATCGGTCTCTGAGCTGGCGGTTGAAGTTCCTGCTTCGAAGATGGAGATGGCAAAAGATTCAGCACCTGAGCTGGAGGTAACTGAAGCTCCAGACCCCGAGCCAGAAATATTTGAAGCTCCGGCCATGGAGCCAGAGACTACAGAAGCTCCGACACCTGAGCTAGAGGTAATCAAAGCTCTGACACCAGAGACGGAAGTAGTTGAAGTCCCGACACCTAAACCGGAGGAGAGGGAGCTCCAGACGAAGCTGCAGCGTCCACCCCGGGGGTGATTACCCTGGAGGTGTCTATGTCGGAGCCGGAGCACCCACAAGAGTCAACTACAGGTCCTCCACCCATAGAGCCGATGATTGAAGATCCAACAGGGGGACCTCCCTCATCAGCTCCAGAAGTCAGCCCTAGTGCCATGGAGACGCATGGGACCACACTTGTGTCGTGGGACCCAATAGACATTTTTGAAGATCCGCTCGCACTGGCGGGAGAGATCCATGCAAGTCCAGAGCCAATTCCTCTAGCGTTGTCTATCAACAACGCCTGCTCGAGTCTGCGCCAAGTTTAGCTAGCCTTTGACTATGAAAGTAAGACTCTCGAAGAAGAGCGTAACACCTTGAGGTGTTGGCGCAACAGGCTTCACTTCGAGGTGCAGCTGACGTAGTCAAGGCTTGCCGACCAGCGGGAATGGGTGGCCAAGGAGAAGGTCCGGCTAGCACTGATGGACCACCTGCTAAACGAGTGGGATGCTACTATTAAGGCTCTCGACGAGAAGGCCTGGGAGATTCTTTAGCATGCTCGGGAGACCAATGAGGCTGCTGACGATCGTCAGGACAACCTCAATGAACTAAATGAAGTGCTCCTCAAGTGATGGGCAGCCCTCGACGAGAGAGAGGAGAAGCTCCTGGAGAAGCAGGAGGAAATTTTGAGGAGGGAGGAGGAGCTCGCCCAGAGGCTGTCTCTAGGAGAGAAAAGTTTGGCTAACTGCACCAAAAAAATTGAGCAGCGATGCAACAGAAGGAGGAGAAGAATTGGAAAATGGGGCAGGAGCTCTCCAAAAGAGAAGCTGATGTCGCCACCAGGGAGCAGAAGGTGAAAGGCAGGGAGAAGGACCTGGCGAACCGCCGGAACCGCATCCACCTCTGGGAGTCGGAGCTTGCCGATCGTGAAAAGCTGGTGGCTGAGAGTATTCAGCAACATGCCAAAGAGGTCAACGCACCGCCCGGGAGGGTTTGGAGCTTGCGGCCACGAGGAGGTCAGTGGAGGAACTAAGGAGTATGAGGGCGACTGAGTCCCAACGAGTCTGGGATTTTCTGGGTCATGCAAATAAAGCTCTGGTGCCTCTTGGCTTCAGTCTGGTACGTCCGGATGACCCGGAGCCAGAGCTGGACAAGGCACTAGTGGCGTTGAGCTCTACCAGCAACAAGCTGGATGCAATGGGTAACGTCATCGTCTACCAACTAGAGATAGAGGGAAAGTCTCTGGCCAAGAACGTCGCCGAGTATGTGGTGACGTGTTTCAAAAGCCGAGACCCCCACTTATCTCTAGATCTGGTGGTCGAAGGGACCATTGTCAAAGAGGAATATGCCGCCAGAGCCAATGTCCGTGAAGCTGTCGAAAAAGTTGCCTCATTTTTCCATAGGACCTAGGACCTTTTTCTTCTACCTTTCTCTTATAATCCTCATTTTGTAATCCAATCCTCTGAATGAATGAAATCCAATCTTCTTGAATGAATGAATTCCTTTTTGTATTTGTCTTCAATACGTTGTCATTTATCTTGTGGGCCCCCTAGTAGATGTACACAATTTGATTGCGAACATGTACCAAAAGGATCTGATAATGTCTTGAGGACTTGAACGCTTTGAGTATGTAGCTAGAAAGCTTAGCTCTTAGGTCCAAATTTTACTTCCGATATCTCCAGGGACCCCTTGTGACACTGACGGCGGGCCCTCCTAGGAGGTGTCAGAGCTTGTTAGATCCCACGGCGCGCACTTCCAACACATAAAACATCAAAGGTGGCCCCCCTGGGGTTGTTGGAGCTTGGTAGATCCAACGGCGCCCACTACCAACACATAGAGCATCGATGGCGGGCCCCCTGGGATCGTCGGAGCTTCCTAGCTTCGACGGTGTCTACTTATCAACGTATATTACGTCGACGGCAGACCTCCTCGGGGTGATTTGTCCACCGGCTTTGTTTAAATCGCCATTTATTCTTCACGCCGACGGCGGGCCCCCATGGGAGTTGTCGCAGCTTGGTAGCTTCGAGGATGCCCACTTTCAACGTATAAAAAAGTTGACGGGAGGCCCCCTGAGGGTGGTCGGAGCATAATAGCTCCAGCAACATCCACCATCATCATGCGTTTTCCATTTTTCCGCGCATTAAAGACAAGAAAAATAGTAAAATTCGTCCTCTTGCCTATAACTTGTTTGAGGTTTACTGTTCTTATTTGATATTTAGATCAGGAACTCGACATGATAACAAGTAAATTGATGTAATCTCTTCAGATCCAAATGTCTTCCGGGCCCGCCCTACTGGGGCCTACCGGAATATAGGTCGAGTGGCGTACTTAGGGTGCTGGACCAGTCTAAGTCGATAGCACACTCCGAACCTATCATTGGCTTTGGCGTTCACGCGAATAGACCATCTAGGAATGCTAATATCCGAAAAAGATCATCAATATAACTCGTATATCATTTGAATAACTTGGACTAAATCTCAAGAAGAATTGAACAAATTCATTATAGATAAGAAGGAAAAGAAATAATAAAAGAATTGAGCCTGTACAAAATTGATTCACGTGGAGTCTGTTTTCACACAACAATGTCTCTTCATTATAGGTCTGAATTACAGGAGAGACAAGGACACACTTAGGGTACGGAACCAGGCCAAGTGTGCTATTAATCTTGTTCTAACCCAAAGTAGGTAAGCCACACTTTCAGTATAGGGACCAAGTTAGGTGGGCTTGAACTGTCTGGACCCTCACAGAGGGGTCCGAATGTTTGCCTTTAGAACCTACCCGACTCTGTGTATAGACTTTATAACTTACATTGTGTGTAATTACAAATTCACCTTTGTGAAACTAAGCATAAAACTTATGGAGGTGCTCGATGTTCCATGGATTGGGAAGTAGTGTCCCATCCTCTGTTGCCAAGCAAACGCATCCGGGACGGGATACTTTGATCACTCAGAAGGGACCTTCCCAGTTGGGGGACAATTTCTTCATCCCTTCACGAGTTAGTATTGTCCACAACACCAGATCACCTTATTCAAGCTGTCAATTGCGCACATGACTTTGGTGATAGTGCCAGATCGCCTTGCAATATTGTGCATTCTGAGCTGCTGCTTGGCACCTTCCCTCGTTGACGAGGTCAAGGTCTTCACGTCAGAGCTTGTCCTGCGCGGCTTCATCAAAGGTCCAGACCCGGAGTGACCCCATGGTGATCTCCAGGGAAGGACCGTTTCAGCTCCGTACACCAAGAAGAAGGGTGTCTCTCCAGTTGACCAGCTAGGTGTTGTCCTGCTCACCCAAAGTGTAGACGGAAGCTCCTCTATCCAGTTGACTCCATGTTTCTTTAAGCGCTCATATGTGCGTGTCTTGAGTCCTTTCAGTATTTCTGCATTTGCTCTCTTGGCTTGGCCATTACTAGCTGGGTGTGCTACTGATGCGTAGCAAACTTGTATGTCGAGGTCTTCGCAATATTCTTGGAACGTTGCACTCGTGAATTGGGTTCTGTTATCAGTGATGACTCTGTTCGAAACTACAAATCTGTAGACTATGGACTTCAATAACTTGATAGCAGATTGCTTGTTGATTGTCACAACTGGAGTAGCTTCCGGCCACTTGGTGAACTTGTCAATGGCGATGTACAGGAACCTGTAACCTCCGATGGCTTTTGGGAAAGGTCCCAAAATGTCCATCCCCCACACAGCGAATGGCCATGTGTACGAGGTATCAATTGCAGTGATTGTGCCGGTGTGAATTTGTTTCATGTGGAACTGGCATTCTTCACACTTTTTTACGAGATCAACTGCATCCTAGGGAGCTGTAGGCTAGTAAAAGCCATGCCAGGAGTCATTACCGACCAACGTGCAAGAAGACGTGTGGTTCCCACACTCGCCTCCATGAATTTCTGCAAGGAGCTCGTGGCCTTTTCCCAGGCAATGCACCACATTAGGACGCTGTTGGCACCACACCGGTAGAGGTCCCCTTTAAACAACATGTATCTTTTAGCCAATCTGATGATCCGATCAGTGGATGCACCGTCTTCAGGAAGGATGTTGTCTTTCAAGTAGCTCCAGATCTTCGAGATCCATGCATGAGAGCTAACTTGAGCCTCTGGATCTTGCACGCTGGGTTGCTCGGTGCTTCCTGCAGTGCCTACGATCCTTGGTGGACGCCATGGTAAAAGGGCCGGACCGCCAGCTTTGAGGTGCTGGTCTCACCCCCTTCACCTAGTTCAGTAGGCTGAGCGTTGGGTCTTGACAATATCCTGACAAAAACTCTATCGGGAGCTTGAGCTCCGCTTGAAGCTTTCATCGAGAGTTCATCAGCTTCAGCGTTGTTGAGACGCTGGACATGGCAGAGGTCCAGGACGTCGAAGTCCCTATGGACTTCAAGGAGGTAAGCAATGAGTTTTGGGTAGTTGCAGTTGTATTTGCCTTTAACTTGCTTGATAATGAGCTGTGAATCACCCTTCACTAGCATCTACTTGACGCCATATGATAGTGCCACCTTGAGTACGTAGACGAGAGCTTCATACTCCGCCATGTTGTTGGTTGCCTTGAAGTCAAGGTGTACCATATACTTGACCTTCTCTCGGTCGGAGCAAGGTGAAGGATTCCAGCTCCGGCCACCTACTTCTGCACGGAGCCGTCGAAGTAGAGAGTCCAGTGAGGCTTGGTGAAGACCGCGACCATGTGTTCCGGCTTCTGCTCACTGGGGGCCCCTGTATTTGATGAAGAAGGGGTCCACTCTGCCACAAAAATCATCCAATGCCTGACTCTTGATAGCATGTCGAGGCAAGAATTCGAGATCGAACTCTACCAGCTCCGCTACCCACTTTGCAATATTCTCAGTAGAATTGGGGCTATGCAGTATAGCACACAGTGGATAGGAGGTTACCACTGATATCTTGTGGGCTTGGAAGTAGTGACGTAGCTTCCTTGAGGCGATGAGAACTGCATAAAGCAGCTTATGCACCTCAATGTATCGAGTCTTGGTGTCATGGAGTACTTCACTGATGAAGTACACAAGCTGCTGGACAGTCCAGACCTTCCCTGATGGTCCCAGAGCTTCTTCTTCATCAACCCGGACCCTCCCGGAGGGGCCCATACCTTCTTCTTAGCTTCCTAGACCCTCCCGGAGGGGTCCGAAACTTCTTCTCTAGCTGTGTGAACACCCTCAAATAAGAGAGGTTGATTCTCGGGCAGCTTACCTTGAAGATCAGTGTCTGGGGGATGGGACCCAGACTCGCCTTCAGGTAGCTCTGGACCCTCCCAGAGGGCTCTGGGCTTCTGGATTGTAGGTGGCTCCGGTCTTTCTGCAACCAGAACCATACTGACAACTTCCATAGTTGCCAAAATGTAATGCAAAAGAGGCTCACTTGGGTTTGGTGCTACTAGGATTCGTAGTGTGGTGAGGAGTTGTTTGAGCTCTTGAAAGGCCTTCTCTGCTTCTTTGGACCAATGGAATGGCTTGGACTTCCTCAATAACTTGAAGAAGGGTAGAGCCCGTTTTGCCAATCTTGAGATGAACTGACTAAGCATAGCTAGACATCCAGTTAGCTAGCTTCTGGACGTCCTTGATGCGGGCTGGGGGGCGCATGTCTTCAATAGCCTTGATCTTCGCCGGGTTTGCCTCAATTCCTCGGTGAGTCACCAAGAAACTGAGGAGCTTCCCAGAGCTAACCTCGAAGACACATTTGTCCGGGTTTAGCTTGGTGCACGTAATGCACACCTTGTCGACGACGGCTTGCATGTTGTCAAGGAGTGACTCCTTGTTCTTCACCTTCACGACGATGTCATCAACGTAGACCTCCACCAAGTCCCCGATGAGCTCTCCAAATGTTTTGTACATGGCTCGCACAAAAGTTGAAGCAACGTTTTTGAGACCAAAAGGTATGGCAGTATAACAATACAACCCATCTATTGTTATGAAGGCAATATGCTCTTCATCTTCCCTAGACATTTGGATCTAATGATATCCAGAGTATGCATCTAGGAAACACAATAGCTCGCACCCGGAGGTGGAGGCCACTATCTGGTCTATCCTAGGTAGTGGAAATGGGTCTTTTGGACATGCCTTATTCAAGGTGGTATAGTCGATTCACATCTGATGTTTCCCATTAGCCTTGGGTACAACGACTGGGTCTACCAACCATCGTGGATGATGAACCTCCCGGATGAAACCAGCTTCGAGCAGCTTCATGATTTTTTGTCGGATGAAGTTCTGCCTCCCGACTGATTGCTTCTGGGGCTTCTGGTGTATTGGTCGTGCGTCGGGGTATATCTTCTGACTGTGCACAATCAGCTCCCTAGGGATCCCAGGCATCTGTGACGGTTACCATGCAAACACATCAACATTCGCCCAGAGGAAAATGATGAGCGCGATTTCCTATTTGTTGTCCAGACCTCCTGATATACGGGTGGTTTGGGCAGCATCATAACCAATTTGGATGACTTTGACGGGAATGTCGGTGTCGCCGCTTGGCTGCACGCGTGGTGCAGAGGTTGAGCCTCGATGGCGAGTGCTCGGAGGTTGAGCAGCTAGCTCCTTGCCAGATGCTTCCTCCTGCGTTGTTGAAAGCGCGTGGAGTTCTTCCAGCACGGTGACTCCTACAGTACGATCCCCACGGATATGAAGAATGCCTGAAGGTGTCGGCATCTTCAACACCAGGTAGCCATAGTGGGTTGCGGCCATGAACTTATATAGGGCTCGCCTTCCTAGGATGGCGTTGAAGGGTAAGCTGATATGCGCCATGTCGAAGACCAGCTTCTCGGTCCTATAGTTCTCCTGAGCCCCGAAGGTCACCGAGAGGGTAATTGAGCTGAGAGGACTAATGGCCCCCGTACCTACCCCAAAGAAAGGACGTGAGGGGCGAAGGTCCGAGAGTTTTAGTTGGATCTTGATGAACGCTTCATAGCTGAGGAGGTGAAGTATTGACCCTCCATCCACCAAGACATGGTAAAGATTGACGTTATTGATGGTAGGAGACACCATTAAGAGTAGTTTTCTAGCTCCGATCATGTTTTTTGGGCAGTCTGAAGCATCAAAAGTGATGGGAGTGTCCATCCACTTCTGATGGGGTTCTGCTTTGGCGGTAGGAGTTGTGGAAGCCATCTCGTGACGCATAGTCTCGAGGACGCGGCGGGAGCTGATATCCCAGGACCCTCCATAAATTGAACTGAGGGTCTTCCGACGCTCGTTGTCAGAGATGTCAAAATCGTCGTCGACGGTATTGTACACAGCCTTCAAGACCTTCTTGGGGTCCTGGAAGCCTAGCTCCAAATCAGCCAAAGCTTCATCGACTTTCTGCTTTCCTTCCCGCTGGCGGAAAGGAGCTCCTTCTCAGTGCTTGTTGAAACGCTCGACAAGGTTTTGGACCTCGCGACAATCTTCAAGATTGTGGGTGTCTGTTTTGTGGATCGGACACCACATCTTTTGATCGCTGCTATCTTCAGACGATGGTCGAGGACGTTTCTCGGGGCATGGCCCCCGGCCACTCGGAGCAGCAGCAACAGCAAGCGTGCCGACCGACGACTTATTCTTGCCGTTGGACTTTTCTTTTTTTTTTCACTACTGGAGGTAGTGGCTTTAGCTTTGGAGGACTTTTTATCAGCCTCCGGAGCTGGCTTGGAGTGCACTTCACCGTCCTTAGCAGCCCTAGCACACTTGTCAGCTAGGCTGAAGAGTCCCGTGACATTGGTGACTTCTTTTGTCGCCAGCTGTTCCAGCATCTTCTTGTCTCTGACACCCCGTCAAAATGCCACAACGACAGAAGCGTTGGAGATGGAAGGAATGGTGTTTCGTACCAGGGAAAACCGCTGGATGAACAATCGCAACGACTCTCCCAACTTCTGCTATACGGTAAACAGATCCAGCTCTGTGCCAGGTCGGGTGTAAACAGATCCAGCTCTCCCAAGTTGGTTGTGAACTGATGGCATAGCTCCGCCCAACTGTTGATGGAGTCAGACGGAAGACTCATGAACGAGGATCTGGTTGTCCCAGTTAGAGGCACCGGAAAGTAATTGGTCATCACGACCTCATTACCTCCCGCCGCGACGATGGCGGTAGAGTATATCTGGAGAAATTCGACAAGGTTGATTGTCCTGTCATACTTTTGCAGTAGATGAATCCGGAAGTTCTGCGACCATCGAACCATGCGAAGGTGCATGGCCAGGGCTGAATAGTCACCCCCTACTCCCAAAGGAGAAGGGTTTTCCCAAGGTTCTCGCCTTTTGCGAGCACGCTCGATGTGGACGCGGCCGTCTTGCTGCCTGTAACGGTGATCAAGCTCCGACCATAGATCATGGGTTGATAGCCTGGAAGCCGTGTGAGTACGGTGTGCCCTGGAGGGTAGGGACGTCACTTGCTAGGAGGGTGCACGCCTCCGGTGCTGTGACGTTTGAGGACCAAGTCTGCCTGACAAGGCCCTCTGTTGGGAAGGTGCCTGCTTCGAAGGGGGAGGACCTTGGTTGCTGATGGCATCGGCTGCTGCTGCAACCATATGTTCCACATCAGCACGCTCCTGCTCCATTGCACCCTTAGGTGCTCCGGGCACCGGTGGCGCTGTAGAAGAGTACGCGCATCGTTGATCACGTTCTCAGGGTTGTTGTGCATTGATGCAGTGACCGACGCGAAGACACCATCCTGTTGTCTAACGTTGTTTGTTGTAGCAGTTGGTGGTGGTGGTGGAATAACGCCCGTCGGGACAACAACACCAGTTGGCTGTTGCACGTTGGAGGGATTTCCTTCAGCAGGTTGCTCAGCATGGTCGTTGGACGATCTAGTGGCGGAGTTCACCATCTTGAAATATCAGGCTCCCCTACCTGGCGCGCCAAATATCGACATGAGCGATTGACACTTCCCCCAGTACTACTAGATCGTAGTCTGCGGAGGTTTGTTATTGGTTGGGGCGCGCATGATATTATGAACAAGATAGTGACACGAGAAATTTTTTACGTGGTTCGGGCCGCCTGAGCGTAATACCCTACTTTACGGGTGTTTGTTGCATGTATGAGTGTGTAGTTGCGTGGGGTTGATTGGACTTGTCCTTTGTACCGTGCGGCACAACCATTTTATAGTCCAAGGACTGTCCGTTACATTGTCAGCCTGGCCCGACATGTGGCCCTGACGGTGTTTAATTACCTGATACACAATTTGTACGTATTAAGTACATTTAACAATGTGATAATGCGGCTTAATGGTGGTGTTACCGGTACTAAAGGTCCTCTTATCATGTGTCATTAACATGGCATTAATGACACGTAATCAGGTCTTGTAACGGTTGCTTTAACTACCTCTTGAATGTCCGCACCGTCGGAGATCTGACAGTCTTCCCGTTGCAGGCTTAGGTCCGGAGGCTCGACATATGGCATCTCCGGAGCTTCCCATTGTGGGGAGGCAGGTCCGGAGCTGCTATACACGTGGCAACACCAGAGCTTCCCTCTACTCGAGGTTAGGTCCGGGGTCACTGGACATGTGGCATGATCGGAGCTTCCCTATACAACGAGTTAGGTCCGGCCTTGCTTTACACGTGGCAGTGTCGAAGCTGCCCTAATGAGGGATGTGAGTCCAGTGCTGCGGGACACATGGAGCCTTCGGAGGTCTTCAACTCGGATGGGTGGACCTCCGTGGCTTTTCTTGCGGTATCGTGGGGTACCCGGTACCCAGGGTACCAACAGATCCTATTTTCAAAACTATAGACTTACCAGTGAGGATTCGGTACTATGCCCACATAAGGACTTATATTAGCATAGTTACTTAAGGTGACAAGCTAACATATGTGTAACTGATTCTGTAACGATGCACCTACGCTCAGGTGAGAGGTAAGGTATGCCACTGTAAGCGAATCAATTGCGGTAAGCTCCCCCGTACGAGAGATAGTACGATGATTGTTCCCCGTGGCTTTGCATGGGAGTTAATATGAGTCTTTGAACCTTCTCATGGTTCTGGGAACATATGAAAACGCTGCTCCCCGACGTGCTTCAGACAAAAGTGTGGATACCCCATCGTGTGGTCAAAAATGCGATAGTATGCAACTCTTGAACGTTCAATGTTCAAAGGGCCATACGCAGCGCTCGCCATCTGCATGCCTCTGTCAGGTAGGGGCAGTAGGTGGTATCCGTTGGGCTGATAAAATTCCCAATTGTGACAACCCGTTCGCGCTCTACTCGGGTCCCCCATCGTGTGGTGTTGAAATGCTACCATGTTTCTCGAGACGTGCTATCCTCAAGGACGGCCTGTATGGAATGATACAGGCCGTTAGTACTGATATATTATTGTGACTGCCTAAAATGATCGCCTGTGCAGGTTGTGCCATACGGCACCATAATGAGTGTTTTGTAAATTTTGGATCTTATACGGATACACTAACGACGTGAACATATTGAGTACAAACGTTTGCGAGTGCTCAATTTTTGTGCCACCTATAAGACGTATATGCCAGATGTAATCCGGTTATGATTTTCTATTTTGTGAGGAACGTAGTACCGTCATGAATATTTTGCGATACATCAATATCGACATCGATTGGAATAAACATATGAGTATAAAAACTAGTGGTTTAACCTGATTCCGCCACACTTGAACTCAAATCAACTTAAGAGGGAAAAGTGGAGTGCCCTGTTTTTGGCAGCTGCGCTGCTGAAACTTTCTCGAGCCGTAACTCCATGAGTTTTCCACCATCAAAGGTGTGTGATGCATTTTTGGAAAACTTGAAAAATCTTCTAAAACTTTTCTGTTGCACTCCAGGACAGATTCTCACATTTAATGTGGTAAAAAGTTCACTAAAGCCTTAAGTGTCCTATGCAGATTCTCCTGTATAGTTTTGACAGAAATTTCAATCAACTTTGGAAGTTCATATCTCTTAGTAGGTCTGGACATTTCATTTTTAGTATACATGGATGGAAGGAGGAATTAGTCCGCTACAAATGTTCTATTGTCCTACGGACCAGAAAACCATTGTATGAAGATAAAAATGCACCATAACTAAAACTGCTACAACTCTGAAGCTTAATGGACCAGTCTCTGTAATTTCGCAATATCTCACCGTAGAAACATCTTATAGACTAGTATGATACATTTATGGAAAGGGGAGAATATGCTCTACAATTTTTTAATTCAAAGTTTGTTCAAATTCATCTCAGAAAAAAAATGGAATTTCGGGTTCAAACTGATACATATGAAGAAGTTCTACCAGAATCAGCCAGACAATAGTTGCAATTTGAACAGATATACCCCTAAGTTAGAAAAGTAACACATGCATATATATACATTTCTGAAAATCTTGAGACGTCCCCTACCAAGTTTCTATTCAAATCTAAGTCTAAAACTTGTTGTAACAGGGTGTAAATTCAGTTATCGTCGAAACTGACCTGACCGTCCAGTATCTGGACATTGTGTGCACACTTTGGAAATTTGCGAGCAATGACATGTATGAAAGTTGTAAGGGCTGAATGGATGCATTTCTGGGAAGCTGATGCAATGTACTTCAATGTTGTAATTTAGAGTTTGTGTATGTTTTGAATATTTTTGACTGTTTAAACTGTGGCCATAATCCCCACTTTTAGGGGAGGTTCTGTCAAAATAGCCCCAGAAAACTGTCAACTTTAAACACCATAACTATCAAACTCTTGATGCACTGGAGGCTCCGCAACACAGTTTGGACAAGGCATCTGAGCAGAACACTGCGTCCACATCATGTATGTGATGACGTCAAGTAGGCGACACAAGACAACGCAGCACAGCTTATGTTCCTACTTCCGGGGACGCATAGGTTGTGGAACACGCTGCTGCAGCGGTGCCGTGTGGTAGAGACACGGCGGTGACGACGTGAACGGTCGGCACCGCGGATGGAACGGGCGTGGACAGCGGTCACCGCGGCGCTATGGTGCTGCGGCGAGGAACGTGGCGACGATGGCCAAGCGTCGGCTACCAGTTGGTGTCACGGATGGCGACGAGGTGCTGCAGCTAGGCGAACTGCAAAGAATCGTTGGCAGCCAAGGCGTGGACATGGGGAACGCGCACGGCATGGCTGGCAAGTGAATATGGGCATGGCGACCAGCAAGGTGGCGACATAATGAGATGATGCAGCGAGCGGCAAGGAGCATAGCTAGCGGGCGTCCTCGGCGCGATGGTGCAGACAAGGTGCGGACGCGAGCAGAGCACTAGCAGGTGGAATGGAAACAACGCGGCAGTACGCGTGGCCAGGTGGCGTGCGAGCAGGCCACTGCCTAGCAGGGGCGAGCTGGGGCGCAAGCACTGCTAGGACGGGGGCGAGGCGCACGCGACTGGTGGTGAGCGGTGTGGCGCAGCAGCGACTACAGCGTGTACGTGGGCGAAGTGGACGGATGGCCGTCGCAGTGGTGCGGCATGGCGAGCAGCAGCAGGGGCGGCGTGCTGCGTGCGGGCGGTCCGGGCGCACGGAACTGAAGGCGAGGAACGGGCAGGGTGCTGGAGAGGAGCAGGGCGCTCGGGCGCAGCGCTTGCGAGCAAGCACGGGCGCAGGGCTGGGCGCCGGCGAGAGGGACATGGCGGAGCATGAAGCTGGAGACCATGAGCGCATGGCGGCGCGCGGAATCAAAGTGCGGCGAGGCGCAGAGCCAGGGTGCGCAGCTGTGGGTTGGGAGCATGGCGGCGGTCGGACCAAGCGTGGGGGCGCGCGGACGGCAGGAAGCCGACCATGGCGTGAGCAGGGCGCCGGCGCACAGGCGGCATGCGTCCGGTGTCGCGGCGCGAGCCGTCGTGGCTGTGGCGCGGTGGGGCCTGCTGGTTATCGACACTACTCTGCAGAAACCTTCTAAATTCAAAATAAAATATCAAACCAAATTCCACTTCCACCCAATTTTGCAGGATGGCTGTTTTGAAGTTGGTGAACGCAATGGTGCAGTCCATTTTGTAATTTGATTGATCCAACTTGGGAATTTTAATGAGCAGTAATATTTTCCTCCCTTTTCCTTTTTCACCATTTATCTACAAATGAACTTTATTTATTCAAGCTGAAATGATTTTGCATTTGATTCTATCTTCATAATTTGAACTTCAGTTTTTGCATAACTACTTTATATTGCAACCTAGGTTTTGTAAAATTTTAGCGAGTACAAATGTTAAAATAATAATAACATTCTGGTAGTTGCTGATTAGATTCTTGGACTAGGTTATAATCGTAAATTGAGTTTTAGGTTTAAATTCAAGTTTTATGGTTTCATTCAAACTCTAACCAAAGGAGGAACATTTTCCTAAAATTCCCAATTGCTTCTCTTGACTTGAGCACTTTGCAGTGGGATTTTACAGTTTCACCGGAGGTGATGTCTCCAACTGAGCACATCCATCCAAGGGTCTCCTCTTGTGTCATTCGGATCTCAGAGCAGTCCCGCCATTACTGCAAACTCAACCGACTCTCATTCCTCGAGCCATCCTTATGATCCGAATGATACTATCAATACAATAATTAGTCAACTAAGCAGCATGCATATTTGGCCTTATAGTGACACTGTTGTCCTGGCATATTCTTGCATGAACCGGTTCATAGATTTAAGGCAAGCTAAATCACCATACCATGAAACCCATTCCATGAACCATGCTTGGTTACATCCCCTAAGTTCCATGTTGCTGAAATAGTCATTATCACCAATTCACATAGTTCATACGTTCAATAGTTCATAATTAAGTCATTTAATTATTTCTAATCTTAATTGAGTAAGCGGAGAAAAACTGTAAATATACCTTTTCGACTCTCTACATCATATCCCGAGCGACAAGGATGAGTATACAAGTCTAGTAAATACCTATTCATAGGTTTTCCATTGTAAACGCCCAAATTTTGTTAACTCAAATTCAAATTCTGAATGCACTATTGTATTCCTCTTGTCAAAATTTGCCAGCATGAAAAATTTGGTTAATTTTGCACATTGTTTGCTATTCCTTTTAGAATTTCAAAGTGTGTAAATTAGAGATGAAATTGACCAGTGGGGCCCACCTGCCAGCAGGCCCCACCGGACAGACTTATCCAGGCCGTGCCTTGTCTCTGCTTCCAGCGCACGGGCCGACCGCTTCCAATCATCCCAATCCCCTGTTCCCTCTGCTTGTCTCTATCAGAAGGAAATAACACAGCTGCTTTTCTGCTCCCGTGCGTCATGCATGGCAGTTCTGCTTCTTCTTCCCCACTCCCGTGGAACACACCCACCCGTTTTTCCTCCCTCCGGCTCCAGCGCTTCGCGCTCGGCCGAGCGCCGCGCCATGGCCCTGATACACAGCGCTCCTGGCCGAGCGCCCTGCTCGCCTTGGCCGTGTCCTCGCCCGCACCTCTCCCGTGCGATATGGTCGGCCTCCAGTTTGCCGCACCCTGCCACTCCTTACCAGCGCCCTGCTCGCGCATCGCCTGGCCGCAGCCGCGCTAGTGCAGCGTGCGCCGCTGTCCACGCTGCTTGCACGCCTCGCCCGCCCCTTGCTCGCGCCGCGCCCGCGCCTCGCCCTCGCGCCACGGCCATGTGCCAAGTCGCCACAGTTGGCGCACCGCGGCTGAGCTCGTGCCGCCCACCTCCAGCGCGTCCAGGCCTCGCCATGCCTGCGCCCACCGCCGTGCGTCCCTGCTGCTCGTCCGAGCCATGTCCGCCGTGGTGCTCGTCGTCCGCCCTCGCCGCTGTCCAAGCCCAGCAACCAGGCGCCAACACCGCAGTGCCCCTCGCTGCTGCTTCTCCTGCAGTGTTCCTCGCCGCGGCGCCTCCCGCGCAACGGTGACAGCTGTCCACACCGTCTCCTCCGCGGCGCCGGCCGTTCACGCCGTCGCTGTGCGTCTTCGCCTCACGGTGCCACTGCAGCGTCCTCAGACAACCTCCCGTCCTCCGCTGCGTCACGGGGAGGTTCGAACGTGTGCTGTGACGCTTCGCGTTCTGCTGCTTCGACGCTGTCGCCTTCCTCGCGTCGTCGCGGCGTTCCGAGCCGTGGCCGCATTCAACCAGCACCGAATGTTATGTTTATGATGCACAAGATGCTGGAACACGTTGGCGACACAACGGTGGTGACAATTAGGCCAAGGTTAGCTTTTGATTTGTGCAAGATTGATCAGGACAATGCTACAGCCAAAGTGTTCGATGAAATGGTTGCAAGGAAAGAACCAACTGGATTGATGTGCAATGGGGACATTGTGACGTCTCAACAGGCATGCAATTTAGACCTTGAGGATCCATGAAGTGTACAAGACTGATCAAATCGAGAGCACAACCAAGCTGTTCGATGAAATGCTTACAAGATGATAGTCACTCCAATGATGCTGTTGAACACATTACTCGTTGATGTTATCTGGAATGCTAGATGTGGGTGTGCGGTGCTGGTATGAACGGTGGGCAAGAACGACACCATGTTAGTTGCATTCTACAATCCTCTTGGGCTCGCGTTCTTTTGAAGGAGCAGTCAGTTGGAGCTTGGAAAATGGTTAAGGAAGTGTATGGGATCATCATGAGTTTGCAATAAGGTGGTTGGGAAAAGTATCATCCTGATCACAACACACGTATCTTGCTGATTGAAGAACTTATCACTGAAGATGAGCAAATAGTTGTTGCAGATACAAATGCAGCTACAGTGTGAGTTTGCTAGAAAGCAGGTAGGCACACTCTAGATTGCATGAGTTGATTCATCTATTAGCATCTATGAGCACCTATAAACTCTACTATACACATATCACATCCAATAGATCCTGTATCGCCATAGAGTTAAGTCTGTTATGACCTCTCTTGATTTCCACTTTTGAGACTATCCATTCTGTTACTATATTAGAATCTTCGAGTATGATATATTAAATATATTATTTGTATAGGTGCATAATCATATCGCTAGATGACGTGACGAAGATCGATGAGGAGCACGATTTGGAGGAGGAGGACTAGCATGGATCCCGCAGCAAGACAAGATTTGTTCAAGCAGTTTTCAAGCACAAGAATAGCCCAAGCAACAATAAAGACAAGGAAGGAAGAAGAATGACGAGAAGCTTCATTCAGAAGATCAAACTTGACTTTGTGACATTTACACTAGTTGCAACCTAAGGAAAATCCCAGTTTGCATTTGAGTTGTTAATATGTTTTTATTTTACAATCTATATGATGGTAATTATGCATTAAGTCTAGTGATGTATGATACTCCACATGCATGACCCAAGAATGCCTAGAGTTTGGATAGTATAGGACTTTACATAACTATTTATATGATGCTTAATATGGAAACATGATTAAGTGGTATCGCTCAAGTAGACGGGTTCTACTTGTGAAAAGTAATATGTGGGATCAATTGGGAAGAAATTGGAGACCGAGCAGGAAGAGTAGGACGCTCAAGAAAATGGTTCTATGGGCATAGTTCCTGGCTGTGTCGATTAAGGACCGTACCGTGTGCGGCCCTGCTGGACAAGTTTGTATTTGTACCAGATGCATACTGGATATATGGGATCCAGGAAACCTATGTAACATGTTAACCTGGGTGTTGAGGTGATCCCCACTTTCCTAGGCCGGCAGCTCACAGCGTATAGTAGTGAGCACTACGGCGATCCTGTATGTGGGGCATGCTTCTAGGACTGTGGGACCACTTCGACATTTGGGTGTCTTGTCAAAGGTTGTCACTTATGGCATTACGGGAGAGGACCGTAAGTCTCCTCCGGACGGGTGTATGTGACGTGCAAGCTGAGTGTTTTATTATTCGAGTCACCGTCGCTCCCGAAAGGGAGCAGACTTGTTCACTGCGCTGTGACGTAGTAACAACTTGAACTGGGTGAAAACTATTGAATGGTTAAGCAACTTGATTGAGATAGCTGATAGAAGAACTAAATTTATTATTCTGAGCAATTAACTTGCTAAAGCCTGTGTAACCTTGGGCCCTGCAACATCGTGAACGAAGTGTTTCTTGTTTGATTGTGGAGTTCGTGATGTTGTCGTGCCCAAGGACTTCACGTGCTATTATATACCTTAAACAAGGATCTACAGATAGTGAACATTTACTTAATGAAGTTTAAATTCAAGTCTTATGTTCCCAACATGTAGAGTTTTATGTTCTTAGATGAGACAGGTAAGTCTTGCTGAGCCTTGTGCTCACGGTTGCATTTATACGAGTTTTGCAGGTATATAGCTATGACGGGTTCCTAGGCTTTGCCCCGTCATGGTATATAGACGATGGAAGCTCTGGACTCCGTTAATTTCTTTTGTGATGCTAGAGTGGAGTATCCGCGAGTTGGATACGACCGCTACTGCTGTAGTGTAGGTTCGAGAGAGTTGTATAAAGACTTCCACTGATGTAAGAACTTTTGTATAAAACTCTAAAAATAATGTAAGTTGCACACTTATGTTATGAGTTCTTTGTTCTTTTCTGTGTTGTGCTATTAGGTGTCGCATTGCACGACACCATCCAATGTGATTTCTGGTTTGTTAGGACCCTGGTCCTCACAGCATAGTATCAGAGCAACATTGGGAATGGCACACCTGAAAAGAAACCTATTTTGAAAACTATAGACTTACGAGTGAGGATTCGGTACTAGGCCCACATAAGGACTTATATTAGCATACTTACTTAAGGTGGCAAGCTAACATATGTGTTATTAATTCTGTAACAACGCACATACACTCAGGTAAGAGGTAAGGTACGCCATTGTAAGCGGATCAATTGCGGTAAGCTCCGCTGTACGAGAGATAGTACGATGATTGTTCCCCGTGGCTTGGCATGAGAGTTAATATGAGTCTTTAAACCTTCTCATGGTTCTGGAAACATATGAAAACGCTGCTCCCCGACGTGCTTCAGACAAAAGCATGGAAACCACATCATGTGGTAAAAAACGCGATAGTATACAACTCTTGAACATTCAATGTTCAAAGGGTTTATACACAATGCTTGCCATCTGCGTGCCTCTGTTAGGTAGGGGCAGTAGGTGGTATCCGTTGGGTTGATAAAATTCCCAACCGTGATGACCCGTTCGTGCTCTACTCAGGTCCCCCATCGTGTGGTGTTGAAACGCGACCACGTTTCTCGAGAAGTGTTATCCTCAAGGATGGCCTGCATAGAATGATACAGGGCGTTAGATTGAAACTGATATATTATTGTGACCGCCTGAAATGATCGCCCATGCGGGTTGTGCAGTACGGAACCATAATGAGTGTTTTGTAAATTGTGGCTCTTATGCAGATACATTAACCATGTGAACATATTGCGATTAGAAACATTTGCGAGTGCTCGATTTTAGTACCACCTATAAGACGTATATGCCAGATGTAATCCGGTTAGAATTTTCTATTTGTGAGGAACGTAGTACCGTCATGAATTCTGTGTGATGCATCAACATCGACATCGACTAGAATAAACATATGAGTATACAAACTAGTGGTTTAACCTGATTCTGCCACACTTTAACTCAAATCAACTTAAGAGGGAAAAGTGGAGTGCCCTGTTTTTGGCAGCTGCGCTGCTGAAAATTTCTCGAGGCGTAACTCTGTGAGTTTTCCACCATCAAAGGTGTGTGATGCACTTTTGGAAAACTTGAGAAGTATTCTAAAACTTTTTGGATGTACTCCAGGACAGATTCTCACATTTAATATGGTGAAAAGTTCACTAAAGCCTTAAGTGTCCTATGCAGATTCTCCTGTATAGTTTTGACAGAAATTTCAATCAATTTGGAAGTTCATATCCCTTAGTAGGTCTGGCCATTTTATTTTTAGTATACATGGATGGAAGGAGGAAATAGTCCCCTACAAATGTTCTATTGACCTCCAGACCAGAAAACCATTGTATAAAGATAAAAATGCACCATAACTAAAACTGCTACAACTCTGAAGCTTAATGGACCAGTCTCTGCAATTTCGCAATATCTCACTGTAGAAACATCTTATAGACTAGTATGATACATTTATGGAAAGGGAAGAAGATGATATACAACTTTTTAATTCAAAGTTTGTTGAAATTCAGCTCAGAAAAAATTGGAATTTCGAGTTCAAACTGATACATATGAAGAAGTTCTACCAGAATCAGCCAGACAATAGTTGCAATTTGAACAGCTATATCTCCTATGTTAGAAAAGTAACACAGGCTTATATATACATTTCTGAAAATCTTGAGACGTCCCCTACCAAGTTTCTATTCAAATATATGGCTAAAACTTGTTGTAACAGGGTGTAATTCCAGTTATCGTCGAAACTGACCTGACCGTCCAGTATCTGGACATTGTGTGCACACTTTGGAAATTTGCAAGCAACGACATGTAAGAAAGTTGTAAGGGCTGAATGGATGAATTTATGGGAATATGATGTAATGTAACTCATTGTTGTAATTGAGAGTTTGTGTATGTTTTGAATATTTTTGACTGTTTAAATTGTGGCCAAATCCCCACTTTTAGGGGAGGTTTTTTCAAAACGGCCCCAGAAAACAATCAACTTTAAACACCATAACTCTCAAACCCTTGATGCAATGGAGGCATTCAGGTAACTGTTGGAAAGGTATGAGAGTCAGATACAACATTTGTAATTGGCTCATTTCATGAAAATGACATTTGCATAGTCAAATTTGAGTTTGAGTGTAACAAGGTCCAACTACAACAGATTTCACACAGCTGAAAAGGAATGAGAGAATAATGTTGCAACTATGTCTTGGATCACTATTTCCCTAGATACAAGTGGTACTCAAGCCAGAAGTAGAGGATAAGAGTCCGAATCAACGCATCTCAAAAGTTTGAGTAGGCGAGCCACCTCCAATGTTGCCTCATCGATAAGGTTGCTAGAACTGTCGTGAACTTCGAAAGGAAGTAACTTTTGAATGTGGTGTGAGACCTATTTGTGCTGAATACATTGGCTATGGCGATAAGTTTTGAATACTACCAAAACACCTTTATCATCAAGGTCCGACTCTAGCTCCGAGCTTCTGCAAGGTCCGACAATAGGTCCGACTTACTTTGTCTAGGTCCGACATGTTTTTGGGTAGCTCCAGTGAGCTTTGTCTTTAGCTCCGGCATGTCTTTGATAGCTCCGGCATGTCTTTGTTCAGCTTCGATATGTTTTGCTAGGTCCGACTTATGTTGGTTAACTCCGACATGTTTTTCTAGCTCCGACTTTTGGGATGACTAGTTCTGACTAGTTTTGGTCAGCTCCGGCGCTAGGTCTGACTAGCTTTGGTTAGCTCCAGCGCTAGGTCCGACTAGCTTTGGTAAGCTCCAGCGCTAGGTTGTACTAGCTTTGGTAAGCTCCGGCTCAAGCTCCGGTTGGCTTTGGCAAGGTTCAGAGCTTGATCGTAATGTTCCAAATTTTCATGTGAAATGTTTTGAACTTGCTTTATATTCTTAGAAATATTGCTTAGTATTCATTTGCTAAGTTTTTAGTGTGTTTTGGTTGATATGGCTGATATCGTTTTGATATGCTTTGCAACATGCTTATGTGAGATGCTCACGTAAGGTGTTGTGTTTGGAACTGACTTGAGTCAAGTCGTGGAGTCGGGCTCGTATGGATTAGTTGTTTGTTCATATGCAGGTGTTGCTTGAGTTCAAGTCATGGTTGGTGACATGATACTTTGAACTAGTCTCAGGGAGGAGATGAGGTTCCAACAACCAAATTCAGGAGGAATTGTGGTTGAGCGGGTCAAGAGGTCGCGTAGGATGATTGAATCAAAGGTAGTGCATATGAAGGTTACTGGACGTCGAAGGAAGGTGTTTGCACGTATGCATGCGGTGCATGACGTGGCAAGAAGGTTCTGAAGATGGTTTATGGATGGGAAGATCTGGTTGGAAGGATCAGATCATATCAGTTGATGACTTTAGCTGCGGCGGAGTCGGTTATGGCTCGGTATAGAGAGTATCGAGTTGGTTATGATAGGATTTCGTGTGGGTCACGAATTTGAGTTGTTTTAGGAATGTGGGATACGTTCCTAAGGTGTTTGGAAGTCTTAAGATTGTTTCTATCTGCGTATAGAAGAGTCCTAAGCAGTTATGGAAAGTTTCGATTCGTGATCGGAGTAGGATTGGAGTCCTAGTTGAGATTGGGTTGACCTAAGGGCTGGTTATATAATCAAGGGAGGCCAAAGCTCGTGGTAGACAACTTTGGGGCTGTTCCTCTTGTGTTATATTGAATAAAATTCGTAGTTTGAAGGAACTTTTGTGCTTTGTTCGTCCGACTTGTTCGAGACAAGTTTTACTCGTCGAGTTTTTGAACAGCACTACCTTTCGTTGGTGGTTTTATCATAACTCGAGTTTTATAGATCCAATTGACGTGATTCTTTTTGATTTGTCTTCACAACTTGATTATCTATCATCTGTCAAAGTTCCACGGTTATTGGATTTGTGGTTTCTGATCTACACGAGTTTCTTTGCTGCGTTCCAGAACTGTTTTTCTCGCGTAGGACAGATTGACCTTTGTTTGATCTTTCGATCATAACCTGAGTTTCTCTCGATGGATTTGAGTGATTCTTCTTGTGTTTCCTTCGTGACTTGATTCTCTCTGATATATATCACTTTTGTCATGGTAAAACACGTTTAGATTAGTTTCACACACGATTTCTATAACAGATCGTTTTTCTGCCGAAGGGGTTGGTATTTAATTGTTTTCGCTGCGTAAGATTTTTAAATCTACCATTCACCACCTCTAGTAGCTTTTCACGTGCTCTTCAATCCTACAATTAGTATCAGAGCCACGGTGCTCCAATCATTGTGGTTCGCACGTGTTTTTGACTAATCATCATGGAGAAATACTCTGCCAAACCTTTTATGTTTGCTGATATTGATTTTCAGGTTTGGAAGGCACACATGGAGGCTTTTATCCAAGCCCAAGGCTTCACTATATGGGAAAATGTGTACAAGCCTTATGATGTGCCATCAAACGATCAAGTTACGGCTACAAACCTACGGGACGTCGACAACAACAACAAAGCCTGTAACTTGATCATCCAAGGACTCACTCAAATCAACTTCGACCGCGTTGCACACCTTCGATCGGCATATGATGTGTGGAGAGCGCTTTGTGACTATCACGAAGGATACAACACGATCAAGGAGGTGAGAAAAGATATGTTCAAAAAGGAATATATGCGTTTCGATATGCAACCCGGTGAGTCTATCGATGACCTTTCCGCTCGCTTCAATAAAATTCTCAGCAATCTGCGTAGTGTCAATGTTAACTTTTCTGATGCTGAAAATGCTAGGCAAATTCTTAGTGCATTAGACATGACAATTTGAGAGATGAAAGTTACATCTATTCGTGAATCAACTGTCATGAGTTCTCTTACATTAGATGTGCTTTACTCTAAACTAAAGACTCATTAAATTGACATCTTATCACTTAAGAACCCAAATAAGTCTATTGCATTTGTCTCACATCGTGAAATGCCTAGCTCTGGTCAATCATCATCTTGCAATACTCTTGCTTTGTTTTCCTCACTAACCCTGGAGCAGATCGAGGGAATTTTCAAAAGAGGAGTTAGCACTAATCTCTACTAGGTTCTCAAAAGCATTGCAAAATGTGAGAACTAGAAGGAGAGGAAGCTCCGGACCTCAACGTTGTTTTGAATGTGGTAAGACAGGACACTTTCGTACAAAATGCCCTAACCTTTCAGGTCCTACTACCTGTGAAAAAAAATAGAACAAGGTCAAGACCACCTCTGGAAACCCCAACAAGAAAAAGAAGGGTACCATAGGACGCAAGATGATTAACAACTTCATCACTGCACTTCAAGAGCTCGGTTCAAGCAATGTAGATTTTGAAAGTAATGAAGATGATGACGATCTAGCCAACTTATGCTTCATGACGGGCAAAACAAGATCAAGATCAAGTCAGGTGGATGCAGAACACAACACTAACGATGATGAGGTATGTTCTACCTGTAATGAAATGTGTGATGCAATTTCTTGTGCAACTATTATTGTTAAGAAAAAGGACAAAAAGCTTAGGGATAATGATGCTAAAATTGAATCACTAGAATCTGAAATCAACCATTTGAAAACCTTGATTTCTAGTGATGATTCTTGTCCCTCATGTGATTTAATCTATGAACAATTGTCCACATTAAGAACTGCACATTCCTCTACTCTAGATAGACTTGAACTTGAAATTGAAAAGAACAAAAAGCTTGCTGCACTTGACATTGGAAACTTAAAAGATGCTTCTTGTTCTACAATTGATTTGCATTGTTCTAGTTGTGATGATCTTGAAAAGAAACTAAAAGATGCTATGAATGAAATTTCAATATTGAATAATGCTTTACATTCTCATGAAGTTAAATATTGTTCCAATTGCAAATTAAAAGAAAAAATTTCATGTGAAAATTGCCTTGATCTGTCCAACAAACTTGATAACATACATACGACATTAGATCGGTTTTGTAATGGGAATAAGAATCTAAACTTGCTGCTGAATTCTTCCAAGTCTTGCAATGATAAAACTGGTTTATGTTTTGATTCTCATGCTCATGCTAAGGCACATCCACCTAAAATGGTAAAGTCATTAGGAAGTGGTTTGATTCAAACAGTTCCTAAACAAAAAGAAGTGGTTTTCAAATCTGCACGGGTGTTGTCTCATTCGGTTTCAAATAAAAATATTATTTGCTCATCTAGACATGAACACAAAGTTAAATTTCATTGCACCTACTGTGGTAGAGATGGTCATGTCATAGATTTTGGTTATAGACTAGCTAAACAATAGAAAAGGGAAAGAATGATTGCTAGATCTCCTAACCTTCATGCAAAATTTGCTACACATATTAAACCGAATGTCAGGAACATGCAACCTGCTGTTATGAGTAAAAAACAATCAAAGTTTACCTCCATACCTTCTGTTTTTGCCCCCGGAGCTATTGATTTTTGTGCTACTCAAGTAACATCTTATAGGTCAATAGTTAAGAGCAAAAAACCTCAAACTTTGACTCGTAAACCTGCTGTTTTATCTCAGCTTTCGCGTGTTTTTCCTGCTGCACGTCATGTGACTCAGTACTAGATTCCTTAATGCCTTTTGACTAACCCCAGTATTGAGTCATCGACGTATTGTGCTTCTATGTAGGTTACACACTTGAGGAAGGAGAACATTTGGATTGTGGATTCAGGTTGCTCACGCCACATGACCGGTAACAAAGAATGGTTCTCCTCCCCCTCTTTTGTGTCACCTGTAGAGAATGTTACTTTGCCGATAATTCTTCAACTCCTATAATTGCTAAGGGTTCGGTTAGAGTAAATGATCACTACACTTTGAAGGATGTGGCACTTGTCAAAATTTGAAATACAACTTGTTTTCTGTTTCACAATTGCAAGATGAAAATCTGGAAATTACTTTCACTAAAAATTGTTGCAAAGTTGTAAATTCAAACAATGATCTTATTTTTAACATGTCACGATTTGGAAGAGTTTTTAAAGCTGATTTTGATATGTCTTCCACTAAGCATAGATCTCTAGTTGCTAATGATTCAAAGGACTTATATTTTTGGCATCGTAGACTTGGTCACGTAGGCTTTGATCACCTAACGCGTGTTAGTGCTCTTGATCGCATACGTTGGCTGCCTAAGCTTAAAGTGATAAGTAGGTTTAGGCCCGATCTTCCGAAAGGTATGTCGATTGGGGCGGAGAACTCGACGTTGATGATCCGCGGCACTCGAGCGGTTCGAGTACCTCTGCAATCACTGCACCACGACTCCGTTGGTTATCAACCGTGCTTCACACGATTGACCTTGCCAAGAAGGCTAATCCCTGCAAGTGCAACCGAGAACACAAGCAAGAACGTAGAAGACGCGATCTGAAATCGCGAAGTTGGGGTCTCACAAACCGTAGAACAGTGATATTATTGATCTAAGCAAAACCCACCGAATATGACCGGCGGCTGCAGTATTTATAAGCTAGGGTTCTACCAAAACACGATTAGGCGTGTCCCTAATGGACTCTTACGAGATACAAGGCCCAAAGGTCGGATTCGGTGGCGCAGCACCGGACAGATATCTGGACTCAACTTGTTTCGACGATTCCCAATGACTCCCGAGGTATTTTGAGGTGGGACCAAAACCATTGGAAAGTTTATCTTCTCCTATTTCCGTTCATATGTAGAACGTCGAAAACAGAGTCCGTATGCCTCCTGGGTGTCCGTTTTAAGGTGGACTGCTCCTGGACTCCGAGTTGAACTCGAGTCCGAGTTGTAAACTGTTTCCATCAACTTGTGGATGTCCCAGCTGGTTCTCCACGCTCCCAAGGCCTCTTTCCATCACTTGTTGATCTTTTCCATTATTCCTAATAACAATTAAATCATCACATAGCAATCTATTCTAAAACTCACATGCAAAAGAAGTTAGGAATGAATTCACCTGCTAATTTATTAACCGTGCTCGTGCTCTGGTGATTGGTCCTTGCAGCTCAATGTGCATCCCCGCTGTTGTGATGTCCTCATCATCCTCCACCTCTTGAATTGGAGTCGTCCTCGACTCAAGTTCATCTTCTTCTCCCAAGTACGGTCGCAAATCTGAAATGTTAAATGTAGGACTAACCCTAAAATCGGGAGGCAATTCAAGCTTATATGCATTATCATTAATCTTTTCAACAATCTTAAAAGGACCGGCAGCTCGTGGCATAAGTTTAGATTTTCTCAAGTCGGGAAATCGCTCTTTTCTCAAATGTAACCACACCAAATCACCCGGTTCAAGTTTTACTTCTTTTCTACCTTTACTACCTGCAATCTTATACTTCTCATTCATCATTTCAATAATTTCCTTTGTAGTTTCATGCATCTTAAGAATGAATTCAGATCGTTGTGTAGCATCCAAATTTATAGTTTCAGAAGGAGGCAAAGGTAGTAAATCAATAGGAACACGAGGATTGAAACCATACACTACTTGGAATGGACTTACCTTTGTTGTGAAGTGAACGGATCTTTTGTAAGAAAATTCTATATGTGGTAAACACTCCTCCCACAACTTCAAATTTGTTTTCAAGACAGCCCGCAACATAGTGGATAAAGTACGATTAACTACATCGGTATGTCCATCCGTTTGTGGGTGACATGTAGTTGAAAACAGCAACTTGGTTCCCAATTTATACCACAAAGTTCTCCCAAAATGACTTAAAAATTTTGCATCACGATAAGAAACAATGGTATTTGGCACACCATGTAAACGAATAATTTCCATCATAAATAAAACAGCAATGTGTGAGGCATTATCATTCTTATGATAAGGTATAAAGTGTGCCATTTTGGAAAAACGATCAACAACTATAAAAATACTATCCCTCCCCCTCTTAGTCCTAGGAAATCCCAAAACAAAGTCCATAGAAATATCCTCCCAAGGTACACTAGGAATAGGAAGAGGCATATAAAGACCATGTGGGTTAAGGCGAGACTTTGCTTTGTTGCAAGTAGTGCATCATGACACGTAGCGCTCGACATCATGCCTCATCTTTGGCCAAAAGAAGTGTGTGGACAGCAAGTCTTCAGTTATCTTCACTCCAAAATGTCCCATCAAACCTCCTCCATGTGCTTCCTGCAAAAGTAATAGACGAACGGAGCTAGCTGGAACGCATAGCTTGTTAGCACGATAGAGGAGACCCTCTCGCAGCACATATTTATTCCAAGTTCTTCCTTCTGTACAATTTTCAAAAGCATCTTTGAAGTCCAAATCATTAGGATATAATGCTTTTATTGTTCCAAACCAAAGATTTTATGATCAAGTTGGGACAGCATGGTATAACGCCTAGATAATGCATCGGCAATGATATTTTCCTTCCCTTTCTTATGCTTAATGATGTATGGAAACGACTATATGAACTCAATCCATTTAGCATGTCGTTTATTCAGATTGGTTTTACACTTAAGATACTATAATGATTCATGATCGGAATGTTTGACAAACTCCTTAGACTAAAGATAATGTTGCCAAGTTTGTAATACAAACACTAAGGCATACAATTCCCTATCATAAGTAGAATAATTCAGAGAAGGACCATGAAGTTTTTCACTAAAGAAAGCAATGGGTTTACCTCCTTGTATGAGAACGCCTCCAATACCAATGCCGCTTGCATCACATTCTAGCTCAAAGGTCTTGTCAAAATCAGGAAGTTGTAGCAATGGTGCTTGTGTAAGCTTGGATTTGAGAGCATCAAAAGCTTGTTGCTGCTGTTCGCCCCATCGAAATGGCACTCCCTTCTTCGTTAGCTCATGTAGAGGTGCTGCAATGGTGCTGAAATCCCGCACAAAGCGCCGATAAAAACCTGCAAGACCAAGAAAACTACGAACCTGTGTGATGGTTGTTGGGGCTGACCAGCTGGTGATTGCTTCAATTTTTGCCCCATCCATCTGAATTCCCTGCGAGGAAACGACATAGCCAAGAAACGAGACTCGATTGGTGCAAAAGACGCACTTTTCGAGGTTGCCAAACAAACGTGCATCTCTCAAAACAATAAAAACAACACGTAAATGATCAGGATATTCATCATATGACTTGCTGTAAATGAGGATATCATCGAAGTAAACCACCACAAATTGTCCAATAAAAGCACGTAAAACCTCGTTCATTAATCGCATAAAGGTGCTGGGTGCATTAGTTAAACCAAAAGGCATGAATAACCACTCATAAAGTCCAAACTTGGTTTTAAATGCAGTTTTCCATTCATCCCCTAGTGCCATTCTAATTTGGTGGTAACCACTATGTGTCACACCTGGTAATAAGAAGACAACCAGATGCTTTCCACATGTATGCCAAGATCAGTTCAACTCATACATGTGTAAACGAAAGTGAAATACCAAATGTAATACCATGTTCGAGTACATCACCTTATTACATAAATGACCCTCCAGGTCTAAAATAAAAGTACACAAGCAGCGGAAAAACATAACAAAGGGCTCCAACACAGGCGTTGCACGGGGGAGCGCCAGCCTAGAACATCTCTTCGGGGTCTCCGTAGAAGTCCTGGTTCTCCACCTCTGCGTCTTCGTAGACTGGGGGGAAAAATATGCAACTAACAAGTTTGAGTACCAATGGTACTCGCAAGTTGGGAAGTTATGACATGTGTGGTTCACAGCAAGGAAGGCAATTTATAGGTAAAGCACTATAGCAGTTACATCCTACTCTTATTTGTTATTAAGCACCTACATCTAGGTGAAATTCCAACCAATAACCCAAAATTAATCCAGGTGAGACCAAACCCAAACCATCCATTTAGAAACCATGTGCTAATTATGAATTTGGTTTCCAAGCCGCTCGTGTCCGTGAGCACGGTTGTCTAGATAGTTCGACAAAACTCTGCAGAGTGTGTATCCTTTACCCACAGTTCGTGATTTCGTCCCCTGTCGCCAGGTGGACTAAGGTAAACCTCCCTGATGCCCGTGGTAGCTAACGACAATACACACTTCCGTAGGTGTGTGGCCAGGAGATCACTACAAGGTGTTTCCGATGGTTCTCCCGACTTGCAATGGGTACTCTAAGGTTTCACCGCTCCGGCACCTGGAGTCTATTTTCCCTCCGCCAGGAGAAGCCCCCTCTTGAGCCATGTGGATCCCAAGGCAAAACCCATTCCCCGCCCGTTCAATTACCTATGCTACATCGGGAGAGACCAAATTACTAAACCAAGTTGTCCCATATACAATTATGTGGTGATACTAAATGGCTTAGCAACTTCTTCCATAAACCGGTCCTTAGAATCCGATAGGTGTCAAACCCCAAACCAAGGTCTTGTGCACACATGCACCAATCCATACAAAACCCCCTATCAGATTCCTATCTACTAAATTCCATTATAGCCAATCAATTCATGTATCGTAATACATCAAATGAAATATGGTAGATAAATAGATCTTATTTCAAATTAAGCATGGCTAAGCGTAAACTAATTTTTAATAGTAAAACACCCAAACCATGTTGACAAGGAATATTGTGGAAAATCTAGGAAAACATAACATAGGATTCCTATTTTAATTAGCATGCAACTAACTAAAACTTAACAAAAAGGGTGCAAGATGGCCAATGAACTTGCCTCCAAATTGTGCCTCGGGGTCGTCGGGAAACTGTTGCTCTTGAAGGTTAAAGGTGGGTTCTAGCCCCGACTCTAAATTACGATGATGCATGAAAAATAACATACAATAAGAACACAATATATTGCAACCATTTCAATTATACATAAATTTCCTACTCAAAAGTGATTTTTAGGTTGACTTCAATTATGGGCATAAACCAATTGATGAGAAATTAGAGTTAAATGAAATATATTGGACAATACATATTTTAACTATTTTTATACCATTTTTATATTTATTATAAACCTAAAATTATTTTCTAGAAATTTTTATCCTTCAAAATAAGCTTAAAATAGATTTATTATCAATAATGTAAATTTTACAATTTTTACATTATTTTTATTAATTATTTTTATGTGCAAAACATTTTTATGAATTAAATATACTTAAAAGTATTTTTATGACTATTTCAGCAATTTAAATGAATTAAATAAAATAATACAGAAATGAAAATAAATCAAACATACTTAAATATGTTTTTATAGTTATTTTATACAAATTAAGGACTTTTATTTAATTTTTAGAACTAACATGGGCTTTTCTGTAAAAACAGAACTATTCTAGTGGCTAAAAATAATTTTTATTAAGTCTAGGGATTATTCTACAATTTTTCAGATTTTATTTGCTATTTTATAATACTCCAGGGGCTTAAAAACACTTTTTATTCAATTTACCAGTATTTTCCTAATTTCTAGAAAGTCCAGGGCTAGTTTAACATTTACAGGGGTTAGACTTGAATTTTAGAAGAACTCAGGGGGTAGCCCGCGAGATTCCAGGGGCTTGTGCGCAAAACTGATGGCGGGAAAAGTGGATTGAACTTGGGCCGTTGGATTTAAAATGAATGGCCTGGATTTTATATACCGAAGTATGATGGGTTCTAATCTCAGTCGCCCGTTCAAAATGAACGGCCAAGAGGGAGCCACGTCACCCCGATAGGCAGGAGCGACGACGCAGGGGCGGCGCGTGGGTGGCGACGCGCGCGCGGCGGCGAGCTTGCCGGAGATGACCAAAAACGCGCTACAATGGCCACGGGACACAACTAGCTAGCGCAAAAGGTAGAGGAGGAGTAGGGGAACTCACTAAGGGTTGTCGCACGGCCGGAAATTGGACGGAGGTGGTTCAGCGACGGTGAACGGCGGCATTGCTCCTCGGCGCCCGACGAAGTCGGCGATGCAGAGACGATGTCCCCCAACGAAGATGACCGGCGGTCTCCTGAGGACACGACAAAGGTGTTAGGCAAGGTTTCGGGGTGAGACAGTGGGGGAATCGATGGGAACATCGGCGCCATTACCAAACTCACCGACAGCTAGGGTTTCGATCATCGGGGTGAAGAAATTGAGGGGGATCTGCCGGGTTTTTATAAGGCTTTGGCTGAGTAATGGGCGGCGGCCATGATGGGCCCGACGGGGGTGATTGATTTGGGGTAACGGGCGACATTGAAAAGGGGGGGGGGATGGGCGGCGCGGTGATGGCGCACGGCCGTTACTGCGCGAGTGCGGGAGATGGGCGACGGGTCTGACAGGCGGGGCCGGCTGGCAGTGAGGGGGAGAGAGAGAGAGAGGGAGGGAGGGGAGGCGTGGGTCGGCGCAAGAGAGAGGAGGGAAATGGGCCAGATTGGGGAATTCAGCCCAGGGATAGGTTTTTGTTTTTCTTTCCCTTTTCCTTTTTTTTCTGTTTTCTTTTACTTCTCTTTTATGTTTTGAATTTGCAAACCAAATTTCTAGCGGATTTGAATTTTCAAAAATTCACACAATCATTCAAACATGATGCAACTTGCCTTATATGAATTTTATTCCCAAGAAAATGATTTTATCTCTTGAAAAATTCATTTTACAATTTTTTTTTCCTCTCTAAAATAGTCGGTGTTACAATTCTACCCCCCTAAAAAGAAATCTCGCCCTCGAGATTTGGACGCCCTAAGAGAATAGACTGGGAAACTCCGCCTTGAGGTCTTCCTCTCTTTCCCATGTTGCCTCTTCTTCTGAGTGATGTTTTCATTGTACTTTGCACATACGAGTAACTTTATTCCTCGTAACTCGTTCTGATGTCTCGAGAATCTTAACAGGTTGTTCTGCATAAGTCAAGTCCTCTAGCACGTCTACTGCTTCCAATGGAAACTGTTCTTCAGGTACTCTTAAGCATTTCTTCAATTGCGACACGTGGAATACATCATGCACATCCGACAAGTGAGATGGTAACTCGAGCCGATAGGCTACTTCTCCTCTTTTCTCCAATATCTTGAAAGGACCAATATATCGGGGTGATAACTTGCCCTTCACTTTGAATCGTCTTAACCCTCTCACGGGTGACACCTTGAGATACACAAAACCACCGATTTCAAATGAAAGATTACGTCGTCGAGTATCTGCATAACTCTTTTGCCTTAAGTGAGTCGTCTTCAAATTCTTCCGGATTTCTTGTACTTGTCTCTCAACTTCTCTTAACACTTCAGGCCCAAATACTTGGCTTTCCCCAGTTTGATTCCAAAACAATGGTGTTCTGCACTTCTGTCCATACAAAGCTTCAAACGGAGACATCTTCAAACTGGCTTGATAACTATTGTTATAGGAGAACTCGACATATGGTAGGTTCTTATCCCAACTCCTACTGTTTTTCAAAGCACATGCTCTCAATATGTCTTCAAGAATTTGGTTAGTACGCTCTGTTTGACCGTCAGTTTGCAGATGATATGCCGAGCTAAAATTGAGTCGGGTATCCATAGACTCATGCAACTTCTGCAAAAATCTGGAAGTGAACTGAGTACCCCTATCCGATATTATTTTCTTTGGCACTCCATGCAGGCATACAATTCTTGCCATATATAGTTCTACCAATCTTGAACCAGAATAGCCTTCTTTTACTGGGATAAAGTGAGCCACTTTGGTCAGACGGTCCACTATGACCCATATAGAGTCGTATCCAGACTGAGTTCTCGGCAATCCCACAATAAAGTCCATACTTATTTCTTCCCATTTCCATTCAGGAACTTTAATTGGTTGAAGTAACCCTGCGGGTCTTTGATGTTCTGCTTTGACCTTCTGACACGTGTGACACAGAGCTACATACTCCGCCACATCTCGTTTCATTCCATGCCACCAATATTGATCCTTTAGATCTTGATACATCTTTGTTCTCCCCGGATGAATAGAATATGACGAATCATGGGCTTCTCTCAGTATCAGCTCTTGAATCTCCTTGATATCAGGTACACATATTTTCTTCCCTAGCTATAGAGTTCCCTGTTCATCTTCTCTAAAATATGATGCTTTTCCTTCTTTCATTAGTTGCTTAGTCTTCTGGATCCACTTATCATTCTTTTGCCCTTCACGAATATCCTTTTCCAAAGTAGAATCTACATCCATAGACACTACCTCAGTATTAGTTACGATACTAAGGTTTAGCCTTGCTAATTCCTCACATAACTGTGGTTGTTGACCTTGCAGTGTCAAGCTATTGCATTGAGCCGATCTGCTTAATGCATCTGTGACCACATTAGCTTTCCCAGGGTGATAGTTGATTCCGACATCAAAATCATTGATAAGTTCCAACCATCTGTGTTGTCTGAGATTTAGATCTGGTTGGGTGAAGATATACTTCAAACTCTTGCGGTCCGTATAAATTTCAGTTCTTTTTCCAATCAGATAATGCCTCCATAATTTCAATGCATGCACTACAGCTGCTAACTCCAAGTCATGAGTAGGATAATTTCTTTCATGCTTTTTGAGTTGTCGTGAAGCATAGGCTACTACATGTCCCTCTTGCATTAATACACATCTCAATCCTTGTCCGGATGCATCACAGTAGACTGCAAATTCTTTCTGCATATCAGGCATAATCAACACTGGAGCAGTAGTCAACCGTTTCTTTAGCTCTGAAAAACTGGCTTCACACTCTGGTGTCCACTTGTATACAGCTCCCTTCTCAAGTAACTTTGTTAAGGGATGAGATATTTTTGAAAATCCTTCGATGAACCGGCGATAATATCCAGCCATACCCAAGAAACTCCTGATTTCCCCAACATTTTCTGGTGTCTTCCAATTCAGGACATTTTTCACTTTACTAGGGTCTACTATTATTCCTCCTTGTGATATAACATGTCCCAGGAATGACACTTCCTTCAACCAGAACTCACATTTACTTAGCTTTGCATACAACTGATGTTCACGAAGATTTTGTAAGGCCAGTCTCAGGTGCTCCTCATGTTCCTCTTCACTTTTGGAGAATATCAAAATGTCGTCAATAAACACCACGACAAACTTATCCAGGTATTCCATAAACACCTTATTCATAAGGTATATGAAATAAGCTGGGGCGTTAGTTAAGCCAAAAGACATGACTGTATACTCATATAATCCATATCTCGAAACAAATGCCATCTTGGGTATGTCCGAGGGTCGTATCTTCAATTGGTGATACCCTAAACGCAGATCAATCTTCGAGAACACACAAGCACCTCTCAACTGGTCAAACAAATCCTCAATCCTTGGTAAAGGATACTTGTTCTTGATAGTTACTGCATTGAGTGCACGATAATCCACACACAACCTCTGTGTGCCATCTTTCTTGGGCACAAATATCACTGGAGCTCCCCAAGGTGAGGAACTTGGACGAATGTATCCTTTTGCTAACAACTCATTGATATGATCCTTCAGTTCTGCCAATTGTTTAGCGTCCATCCTGTATGGTCGCTTGTAAATTGGTGATGTACCCGGTACTAATTCAATGATGAATTCAATCTCTCTATCAGGGGGTATACCTAGTAGTTCCTCATGAAACACATCCGAAAAGTCACAAACAACTTTGATCTCTTGTACCCCTTCAACTTGATTGAGTCATATTTTCTAGACTGGTGCTTGCTCAGGACGAAACTCCATGTTTGTGCCATCTGTATGAGTTAATCATACTGTCCTTGTGTCACAGTGGATCACTCCTTTGTACTTGGTTAACCAGTCCATTCTGAGAATGATGTCTATTCCTTGTGATTCCAGTACTATAAGGTTTGCTAAGAATGCTACCCCCTAATGCTTATGCTTACATTAGGGCATACTTGCCTTGTCAGCATCTCTCCTCCAGGAGAGTTGACTACTAATACTTGATTCATTAATGTAACATTCATTCCATGTCTTCTTATGAATTCTTTTGCTATGAATGAATGTGTTGCACCAGAGTCAAACAATACTGTATAAGGATGGGAATCAGCAGGGAACATACCGATCACCACATCTGATGCGTCTTGGGCTTCCTCCAACACAACATGATTGACCCTTCCTCTGGGCTGGTTCTGCTGTGATGGCTTCTTCGGACAGTTGTTGGAGTAGTGTCCCTTGTCACCACATATGTAGCAAGCTCCCCGAGTACTGGTGTCTTGAGCCTTGTTTCTTTGTTGATTTTGCTGTGATTTCCCAGTTGGTCGAGGGTTTGAAGTCATAGGACGCTGTTGATACATCTGAGGGCCTTGCGGTTGCATCTGCTGGTACTGTGGACGAGCATATTGAGCTTGGGGTCTGAATGAAGAGTTGCTGACGTACCTTTGACCTTGACTATTGACCATGGGACGATTCATGTGTCCCGACTGTTGTGGGTTGAAGCGAGGATGATTGTTGCTTGAAGACTGCCCCATCATCATTTTCCTTTTGCGGTCTTCTCCTTCGCATTCCTTTTTGTTCTTTCTACCGTAAAGGCTTTGTCCACCAGATGTTGGAAGCTAGTATAGTCACTGGAAGACATCGTCAACTGTATCTCTTTGTCTAGTCCCTCCTTGAAACAAAGTTTCTTGGCATCAGTGTCAACATCTCCAGGGGCGTACCGAGATAGTTGTGTAAACTTGTTCAAATACCCCCGTAGGTTCATGTTCCCTTGCTTTAGTGCTAGGAACTCCAAACGCTTGGCTTGAATTTCTCCTTTAGGCACGTGATGATTGCGGAAGCTTTCTCTGAATTCCTCCCAGGTGATGTTATCTGGGTTGCCATGAGCTGCAGTATAAGCGGTCCACCAATCAGCTACAGGTCCATGGAGTTGGTGTGATGCAACACCTTTTCCCTTCCTTCGCATTGAACAATCCTCAGTTTACTTTCAATCGTATTAATCCGTTCGTCAGCATCCATAGGTTCCACGGCGCTGGAAAAGCGTGGAGGTTGAGTGTTCATAAAGTCTCTTAAGCAAAAGCTTGGAGGTGGGGGTGGTGGGGGTGGAGGAGGTGGTGGTGGGGCTTGCTGAGCCTGTTGCATGTTGTTCACAATTTGTGTTAAATTTTGCATCATTTGAAGCTGCATAGCCATCATATGTTGCATTTGATTTGCAGCTGGTGCTCCACGGGCACCTCGTCCATTACATTGAGGTAGCGGGACTTCATTGTCTTGATTGGGTGGCACACCACGTCCACGTCCTCTTCCTCTTCCTGCCATCTGAGATTGGTGCGCTGTTATAGCATAAGGAGATAAGATAGAAGTTGTTCTATACAACTTTCCCACTATATGCATCAATAAGGAGTAAGAAAAATAAAGGTCATGTCATTAAGCAAACTCAAACATGGATAATCAAGTTCTCAAAGCAAACAATCATACAACTCAAGATTACACAGATCGCTACTACATCGCTCTTATTACAACTCATGGGTAAGTGTCTAAATCTTGAGTCGTAGGGCTGGTCGGAGTCTACTCTCGCTTGTCGGGATCCTCCTCCTCGTCCGGGTCTTCATCATCATCTCCATCATATCCCGAGTTGCTGCCACGAGACTCATTGCCATGCGGAGGAGAGTTGGCTGGCTGCTGCGGTACAGAAAGCTCCTCAGAATCTTGCTCCTCGTCTGAAGACTGGTCCAGAGAGTTAGTGTCGCCACGTCCGACACGGCGATCAGGAGAGTCCAGAATCCAAGTGGAGGTGTCTGAAGCATACCTATCTGGGTCCTCGTCGGTGATCCGACGGTACCTCCTCACCTGCCTTTCATAGTGAGCCGCAAGGTCACGAACATCCTGAATTTCTTGCTGAGCCTTGTGGAGGTGAATGCTGAGGTGCTCCACGTCATCAACCGTCTGGTGAGTCCGTGGAAGGGTCAGGGGCCCCTCCACGTACATGGTGACGAAGTTGCTAGTGCCGCTGGGACGCTGGGGAGTGTAGGCGTGCACCGAGTTCCGAAGCTGGTAGCGCTAAGTGTGACTCCAAAAGGTGATGGCCTCCCAACTCACATCCTGCTCAGCATGACGTCAGTAGCTCCTCGCGGTAGGAGTACAATGCACCTTGAGTAGTTCATCCCCATAGTAGACAAATATCTTGCATGACCACTCAATCCGGTAGGGGCGCTGCATCCCGATGGAGATGTAGGTGAGTGCCAGTCTCTCGTGCCTGTAGCCGGCATCGTGCAGTATGGCCTGAAGTCGACGTCGGAGTCGTCCTGCAGCTCTCCCATCAGTATGTATCACCACCGCACGTCGAGGATCGTTGAGCGGGGTACGACCGGCAGCAATCCTTCGGTTAGGGACATAGCCTCCAGTGGAAATGCGAGCGGTTCTCCTGAAGTTGGCCATCTAAAATTTTGAAACAGAAGAGTGTCAGTAATAAAACAAATTAAGGAGTAAGTGAAACAAGTACAAGGTAAATAATACAAAGAATTTTTTTTAATTAATAATATTTGAAAATAGTAAAGTCCTTAAATCGTCCTTTTCTATCTAGGCTTGCGTCCTACGGGCAACACGGCTCTGATACCACTTTGTCACACCTGGTAATAAGAAGACAACCAGATGCTTTCCACATGTACGCCAGGATCAGTTCAACTCATACATGTGTAGAAGAAAGTGAAATACCAAATGTAATACCATGTTCGAGTACATCACCTTATTACATAAATGACCCTCCAGGTCTAAAATAAAATTACACAAGCAGCGGAAAAACATAACAAAGGGCTCCAACACAGGCGTTGCACGGGGGAGCGCCAGCCTAGAACATCTCTTCGGGGTCTCTGTAGAAGTCCTAGTTCTCCACCTCTGCGTCTTCGTAGACTGGGGGAAAAATATGCAACTAACAAGTTTGAGTACCAACGGTACTCGCAAGTTGGGAAGTTATGACATGTGTAGTTCACAGCAAGGAAGGCAATTTATAGGTAAAGCACTATAGCAGTTACATCCTACTCTTATTTGTTATTAAGCACCTACATCTAGGTGAAATTCCAACCAATAACCCAAAATTAATCCAGGTGAGACCAAACCCAAACCATCCATTTAGAAACCATGTGCTAATTATGAATTTGGTTTCCAAGCCGCTCGTGTCTGTGAGCACGGCTGTCTAGACAGTTCGACAAAACTCCGCAGAGTGTGTATCCTTTACCCATAGTTTGTGATTTTGTCCCCTATCGCCAGGTGGACTAAGGTAAACCTCCCTGATGCCCGTGGTAGTTAACCACAATACACACTTCCGTAGGTGTGTGGCCAGGAGATCACTACGAGGTGTTTCCGATGGTTCTCCCGACTTGCAATGGGTACTCTAAGGTTTCAGCTCCGGCACCTGGAGTCTATTTTCCCTCCGCCAGGAGAAGTCCCCTCTTGAGCCATGCGGATCCCAAGGCAAAACCCATTCCCCGCCCGTTCAATTACCCATACTACATCGGGAGAGACCAAATTACTAAACCAAGTTGTCCCATATACAATTCTGTGGTGATACTAAATGGCTTAGCAACTTCTTCCATACACCGATCCTTAGAATCCGATAGGTGTCAAACCCCAAACCAAGGTCTTGTGCACGCATGCACCAATCCATACAAAACCCCCTATCAGATTCCTATCTACTAAATTCTATTATAGCCAATCAATTCATGTATCGTAATACATCAAATGAAATCTTGTAGATAAATAGATCATATTTCAAATTAAGCATGGCTAAGCGTAAACTAATTTTTAATAGTAAAACACCCAAACCATGTTGACAAGGAATATTGTGGAAAATCTAGGAAAACATAACATAGGATTCCTATTTTAATTAGCATGCAACTAACTAAAACTTAACAAAAACGGTGCAAGATGGTCAAGGAACTTGCCTCCAAATTGTGCCTCGGGGTCGTCGGGATACTGTTGCTCTTGAAGGTTAAAGGTGGGTTCTGGCCCCGACTCTAAATTACGATGATGCACGAAAAATAACATACAATAAGAACACAATATATTGCAACCATTTCAAGTATACATAAATTTCCTACTCAAAAGTGATTTTTAGGTTGACTTCAATTATGGGCATAAACCAATTCATGAGAAATTAGAGTTAAATGAAATAAATTGGACAATACATATTTTTAACTATTTTTATAGCATTTTTATATTTATTATAAACCTAAAATTATTTTCTAGAATTTTTATCCTTCAAAATAAGCTTAAAATAGATTTATAATCAATAATGTAAATTTTACAATTTTTAAATTATTTTTATTAATTATTTTTATGTGCAAAACAATTTTTATGAATTAAATATACTTAAAAGTATTTTTATGACTATTTCAGCAATTTAAATGAATTAAATAAAATAATACAGAAATGAAAATAAATCAAACATACTTAAATCTGTTTTTATAGTTATTTTATACAAATTAAGGACTTTTATTTATATTTTAGAACTAACAGGGGCTTTTATATAAAAACAGAACTATTCCAGTGGCTAAAAATAATTTTTATTAAGTTCAGGGATTATTCTACAATTTTTCAAATTTTATTTGCTATTTTATGATACTCTAGGGGCTTAAAAACACTTTTTATTCAATTTACCAGTATTTTCCTAATTTCTAGAAAGTCCAGGGGCTAGTTTAACATTTACAGGGGTTAGACTTGAATTTTAGAAGAACTCAGGGGGTAGCCTACAAGATTCCAGGGGCTTGGGCGCAAAACTAATGGCGGGAAAAGTGGATTGAACTTGGGCCGTTGGATTTAAAATGAACGGCCTGGATTTTATATACCGAAGCGGTATGATGGGTTCTAATCTCAGCCGCCCGTTCAAAATGAACGGCCGAGAGGGAGCCACGTCACCCCGATAGGCGGGAGCGACGGCGCAGGGGCGGCGCGCGGAGGCGGCAAAGCGCGCACGGTGGGGGCGACGCGCGCGTGGCTGCGAGCTCGCCGGAGATGACCAAAAACGCGCTACAATGGCCACGGGACACAACTAGCTAGCGCAAAAGGTAGAGGAGGAGTAGGGGAACTCACTGAGGGTCGTCGCACAGCCGGAAATTGGACGGAGGTGGGTCAGCGACAGTGAACGGCGGCGGCGCTCCTCGGCGCCCGACAAAGTCAGCAACGCAGAGACGATGTCGCTCAACGAAGATGACCAGCGGTCTCCAGAGGACACGATAAAGGTGTTAGGCAAGGTTTCGAGGTGAGACAGTGGGGGAATCCATGGGAACATCGGCGCCATTACCAAACTCGCCGGCGGCTAGGGTTTCGATTGTTGGGGTGAAGAAATTTAGGGGGATCGGCCGGGTTTTTATAGGGATTTGGCTGAGTAACAGGCGGAGGCCATGATGGGCACGACGGGGGTGATTGATTTGGGGTAACAGGCGACATTGAAAAAGGGGGGGGGGAATGGGCGCACGGTGATGGCGCACGACCGTTACTGCGCGGATGCAGGAGGTGGGCGACGGGTCTGATAGGCGGGGCCGTCTGGCAGTGAGGGGGAGAGAGAGAGAGGGAGGGGAGGCGTGGGCCGACGCGGGAGAGAGGAAGGAAATGGGCCAGATTGGGGAATTCGGCCCAGGGACAGGTTTTTGTTTTTCTTTTCCTTTTTCTTTTTCTTTTCTGTTTTCTTTTTCTTCTCTTTTATGTTTTGAATTTGCAAACCAAATTTCTAGTAGATTTGAATTTTCAAAAATTCACACAATTCAAGCATGATGCAACTTGCCTTATATGAATTTTATTCCCAAGAAAATGATTTTATCTCTTGAAAAATTCATTTTACAATTTTTTCCTCTCTAAAATAGTGAGTGTTACACTACGCAAGTCAATTTTTGTGAAGATGATAGCACCACTCAATTCATCAAGCATGTCATCTAAGCGAGGAATAGGATAACGATATCGAATGGTGATGTTATTAATCGCTCGACAATCAACACACATGCGCCAACTACCATCTTTCTTAGGAACCAAAAGAACAGGAACGGAACAAGGGCTAAGGCTTTCACGAATGTACCCGCCGTCCAAAAGATCTTGGACTTGTCGCTGAATTTCCTTAGTTTCCTGTGGATTCGCCCTATATGCTGCACGATTTGGCAAACTTGCTTCTGGAATCAAATCGATCTTGTGTTCAATGCCTCTCATTGATGGTAAACCAGGGGGTATCTCGGAGGGAAACACATCCTCAAACTCCTGCAAAAGGTTAGCAACAGCAGGGGGCAATGCAATAGACAATTCATGAAGTGAAAACATGGCTTCTTTGCAAACTAAAGCATAGCACATCCCCTTAGCATCGAATAAATCAGCAAGTTCAGATTTAGTTGCGAGCAACGATGGTGATTTTAACTTAATAACTTGCTGTTTTTCAGATTCTAATTTTGTTGCTTTGCCATCATGAAGTTTACTCTTCTCAAAATGCACAATTTCAGCAGGAGTCATTGGGAGCAAAGTGATTTTCTTTCCCTTATGCATGAGAGTATATTTATTGGTTCTACCATGATGAATAGCATCTGTATCAAATTCCCAAGGACGAACCAATAAAAGAGAACAAGCATCCATAGGAACAACATCAAAATCAGCAAAATCATGGTATGAACCAATTGAAAAATATATTCTTGCTGTTTGTGTTACCCGAACCTTACCGCTGTTGTTGAACCATTGAATGTGGTACGGATGAGGGTGTGCTCTTGTTGTCAAACCATGTTTCTTGACGACGTCTATGTTCACCAAGTTATTGCAGCTACCTCCATCAATTATAGTGTGTAAACAGCAGTCCTTGACGGCGAGAAACATGTGGAAGAGGTTGTGTCGTTGTAGCTTGTCGTCGGTCTCCACTTTGGAGCTCAAAGCACGCTGCACAATGATGCTCCTATAGTTCTCCATCGCCGCTGTACCAAGTACCTCTTCTTCGGTGTGTTCGTCATTTGGATCTGTAAAGCTAGTAGCAAGAGAATATTCATCTTCAACATCTGAAGTACTATCATACCTGCCATCGTCGCGTGCTATGTATGCTCGTTTGCTCGGGCAATCTCTCATCATATGACCAAATCTCTGGCAGCAGTGACACTTAATATCGGAAGTACGACCTGTAGAAGGAGTGGACGACGAAGGCTTGAATGATGTCGCCTTGCTGCCTTTTGGCACGCGAGAAGGTGGAGCAGCAAGTATAGTTCGTTGGCCGCCATTGGATGGTGTAGTCGCTGCACGGTTGGTCGAAGATGGTGCTGTTTTGGATGGTGTAGTCGTTGCACGTGGTGTGAAGTTGCTCCTCGTGCGTTGTTGCTGTTGTTGTTGGCCCTACAATTCTTTTTCTGCCAACATAGCAAGCTGAAACAATCTGTTAACAGTATTATATTCCCTGTAATCAACAATGTCATGAATTTCATGCATCAACCCCCCATAAAAATGAGCTATTTTATCATCCATGTCCTCTACTACCCCACAACGCAGCATACCCTTTTGTAACTCTTGATAATACTCATCTATGGACATGTTACCTTGGTCTAAGCGCTACAATTTTTTGTGAAGGTCTCGCTGAAAAGATGGAGGAACAAATCGAACACGCATAGCTTCCTTTAATATATCCCATGTTGGAGGATCAGTTCTAGTTTTAACAAGTTCATTCCACCATATGATAGCAAAATCCTTAAACTCACTAGTGGCTTGACGAACTCTATGTTGTTCAGGAACAAGATGCCAATTAAATGTTTACTCTACTGTCATATCTCAATCAAGATAAGCCTCAGCATCACAAGCACCAGAAAAAAGGGTATAGTAAATTTCACTTTAGCAAAAGGATCATCAGGAGGACGATTATAATTGTTATGATTATTACCTCCCATACCTCGATAATAAAGTGGCAGCCTTGGCTGATTATTGTGATCTTCCAGTTCATCATAAGCATTGTCTTCTTGTCTTCCAGCGAGAGGCAACCGAGCCTCAAAAGTATTTATCCGAAGAGCAAGGTCATCAAGTTGGTGAGTCAAGTTCACCAATGACTCCTCCGTGGTCTTCATCATATCACGTAACTCAGCATGTTGAACACATTCGTCATCATTGTCTTCTCCTGCCATTGTTAGTAGGAAACAAAAGACAACAAAAAATATGTTATTCCTATCAACTACAGTGACAATGTGAAAGGTGGATGAAACAATCTCTCTCGCTCAAGCATCTTACCACGCTCTTACAAGTGTTCTTACCGACACAGCGGGTGGTGTGGACGGTGAGATAAACCAAAGAAGCGTGGGGTGATTGCAAAGGTACCTGTTATGCTCAAGAGAAAGGTGGAGCTTGGATGGCATAATATGGTGGCTAATAAGCAGGAAATCGTTAACAGGTAAACAAAGTTGAATAAGTATTCAATGCAGGAAACTGTTGCTGGTCAACCAAGTGCTCTAGGGCCTAGCACAACACAAGGAAGTAGCAAGGCAAAAGGAAAACAGAATGATATTACCAACAATCACAGCACAAGTAGTATAGGCCAATTGCTTTAATATGCGCACTCTTCACTATTTTTTTCTTTTTTGTAATATTATTTTTATAATTTTTCTTTACTCAGGAGCACGAAGATATGAAGAACACAAATTTGCAGCTCAATTGGATGTAATATGCGGTCTATAGAAAATCAAGAAGATTCTTTAAAATTCATGCTGAAACTTTAGAGGTCGGATAGCCAATCTTCTGAGGGTAATTTGGGCAATCTAATTTCGCCGAACGCGGCTACGCAGTTGAAAATCGGATGCAAAATTTCACGTAGATGAATTGGAAAAAAAAATCGCCCGATTTCGAGTTCGTATGCGAAAGTTATGGCCATTTTAAGGTAGGTTGTCCGAGTTACATTTTTTTTTGGATGCTGATTCCAACTCGGTTTGAGAACAAAACTCGCAATCGGATATGAAAACGACCGGGAATTTGCACATCAACTAATGGGGTGGTGTGTGATGATTCAAGGATGAGTGGCACAAAGGTTTGTCACGTAATCTAGGGCTGGCGATGCGGGAGTTCACACAAGGCGGCTAGCTAGGGCAAACCGATGAACGTGGTGGATCGGTTTGTTATTTAGGGATTGTGGAATAGGTGTCGAACAGAAAAAAAACAAGGACGAAATACGATAACTAGGACCCAAAACACAAAGCTAAACCAGCAACAAGACTCGACCACACGACTGCAAACTCAACAATGCAAACTGAAAAACAAAATTGCAGGCACTATAGTCTGGGAAGCGGTAAAAATGATCTAATTTTTTTGTGGCTTTTCTGTGGACTATAGGTACGAAATAAAATCGATCTAATGGAAGGAAAACAAAGATACCTCACGGGCAACCTGGAAATATGATACCAATTGATGAGTAGGTTTAGGCCCGATCTTCCGAAAGCTATGTCGATTGGGGTGGAGAACTCGACGTTGATGATCCGCGACACTCCAGCGGTTCGAGTACCCCTGCAATCACTACACCACGGCTCCGTTGGTTATCAACCGTGCTTCACACGATTGAACTCGCCAAGAAGGCTAATCCTTGCAAGTGCATCCGAGAACACAAGCAAGAACGTAGAAGACGCGATCTGAAATCGCGAAGTTGGGGTCTCACAAACCGTAGAACAGCGATATTATTGATCTAAGCAAAACCCACCAAATATGACCGGCGTCTGCAGTATTTATAGGCTAGGGTTCGACCAAAACACGATTACACGCGTACCTAATGGACTCTTACGGGATACAAGGCCCAAAGGCCCGATTCTGTGGCGCAGCACCGGACATATATCTGGACTCAACTTGTTTCGACGATTCCCAATGACTCCGATGGAATTTTGAGGTGGGACCAGAACCATTGGAAATTTTATCTTCTCCTCTTTCGGTGAATATATAGAACGTCGAAAACGGAGTCTGTATGCCTCCTGGGCATCCATTTTAAGGTGGACTGCTCCTGGACTCCGAGTTGAACTCGAGTCCGAGTTGTAAACTATTTCCATCAACTTGTGGACGTCCCAGCTGGTTCTCCACACTCCCAAGGCCTCTTTCCTTCACTTGTTGATCTTCTCCATTATTCCTAATAACAATTAAATCATCACATAGCAATCTATTCTCAAACTCACATGCAAAAGAAGTTAGGAACGAATTCACCTGCTGATTTATTAACCGTGCTCGTGCTCTGGTGATTGGTCCTTGCAGTTCAATGTGCTTCTCTGCTGTTGTGATGTCCTCATCATAAAGGGGACAAAGAAATTGTGTTCTCTTCTTGTATACATGCTAATATGATTACAGGTTCACATACTCCTCTCACAATAATCATGACAACTGAACTGGGTCAACTTTTGCACCTTGACACCGCAGGACCTTCACTTGTTCAATCCTTCGGAGGTAAATGGTATGTTCTTGTGATTGTTGATGATTATTCTAGATACTCATGGGTTTACTTTATGGCATCTAAGAATGAAGTTTTTGTCACTTTAGAACTTTATTTCTTAGATTATCAATTGATCACCCAGGATTTTTAAAAGCAATTAGAAGTGATAACGGAACTTAATTTAAAAATCAATCTTTTGATCACTTTTACGCTGAAAATGGAATAGATCATCAATTTTCTTCACCATATGTACCTCATCAAAACAGTGTTGTAGAAAGAAAGAACAAAACCTTAGTTGAGATGGCTAGGACTATGCTTGATGAATATCAAACTCCTAGGAAATTTTGGGCTGATGCGATTGCAATCGCTTGTTATGTCTCAAATCGTGTTTTCTTGCGCGCTAAGCTAGGTAAAACACCATATGAGCTCCGGTTTGGACATAGGCCTAGTGTTACACACTTTCGGGTCTTTGGTTGCAAATGCTTTGTTAAGAAACATGGTAATCTTGATAAATTTGAACCTAGATCCATTTATGGCATGTTTCTTGGTTATCCATCTGATACTAGAGGCTACCATGTGTTTTTACTTGACACTAAAAAAATTGTGAAGACTTGAAGTTTCTTTTGATGAAGCTAGCCCAGGTACTAGCTCCGATATTGCAGGACCAGATCCATATCCTCAGGGGAAGGGTATTTTCGAAGATGAAGAAGAGTTGGTGATACTGCCTGGTAGTTTCGAAGTTGACATGTGTCCAGCTCTGAACTGTGAACAAGCTCCGACTACCACCTCTGCTTGTCCTGATCATCCACAAGCCACAAGCTCATCAATCTGCAATGACCATGATGAAGAAGAACTTGTGAGACATCTGTTCCCCTATGGTTTTACAAAGATCATCCCCCGCAACAGATATTTGGAAGCTTGCACGAACGAGTTACATGGTCTAGGTTTTGCGATTCAAACTCTCATGCTCATTCTGCTTTTGTTGCTTCTTTTGAACCCAAAGATATATCACACGCACTCACTAATGAATCTTGGATTATTGCTATGCAAGAAGAGTTAGAAAATTTTGAAAGAAATAATGTTTGGAAACTTGTACCTCCACGTTAAGGTCACACTTTAATTGGAACTAAATGGGTGTTTAAGAATAAAGAAAGTGAGGATGGGTTGTGGTTAGGAATAAGGCTAGGTTGGTTGCTCAAGGTTTCACTCAAGTTGAAGGTTTATATTTTGATGAAACTTTTGCTCCTGTTGCTAGATTAGAAGCCATAAGAATTTTCTTAGCTTTTGCTGCATCTAAAGGTTTTAAGCTATATCAAATGGATGTTAAAAGTGCTTTTCTTAATGGCTACATAGATGAGGAGGTTTACGTCAAACAACCACCGGGTTTTGAAAATTCAGATTTTCCTAATCATGTTTACAAACTGGCCAAAGCCTTGTACGGTCTCAAACAAGCCCCTAGAGCATGGTATGATATGTTAAAAATATTCTTACTTGAAAAGGGGTTTACCATGGGCAAGGTTGATAAAACTCTTTTTGTGCTTAAGCATGGCAATGACTCATTATCCGTTCAAGTGTTGTGGATGATATTATCTTTGGTTGTGCTTCTCATGATCTTGTGTCCAAGTTTTCAGCTATGATGAGTTCAGAATTTGAGATGAGTATGATGGGAGAACTCACGTACTTTTTGGGGCTGCAAATCAAGCAAACCAAGGAGGGTACCTTTGTTCATCAAATGAAGTATACAAAAGACCTCCTAAGGCACTTCAACATGGACAAAAGCAAGCCTCTTCGGACACCAATGGAAATAGCAACAACATTTGAACTTGATGAAGATGGTGAACCCGTGGATCAAAAAGAATATAGAAGCATGATCGGATCATTTTTGTACCTCACGGCATCAAGACCGGACATACAATTCAGCGTATGTCTTTATGCACGGTTTCAAGCTTCCCCACGTGCTTCACATCGTCAAGCCGTCAAAAGGATTTTCAGGTACTTAATGGAACTCAAGAATTTTGCATTTTTCTTCCTTCTTCCTCAACCGTTACTTTGAAAGCTTTTTCCGATGCTGATTTTGGAGGTTGTAGGATTGATAGGAAAAGTACTTCCAGTGCTTGTTATTTTCTTGGTAATTCACTTGTTGCATGGTCATCCAGAAAACAAAGTTCAGTTGCACAATCCACAGTTGAATTTGAATATGTAGCTGCTGCTAGTGCTTGCTCACAAATTCTTTGGATTGTTCAAACACTTAAGGACTATGGGGTTGACCTACATAGTGTTCTACTATTTTGTGATAACACTAGTGCCATTTGCATTGCTAAAAACTGATAAGAAGAATTGGTCCCGATCTTTCGAAAGGTAATGGATAAGTCGATTGATGTGGAGATCTCAACGTTGATTATCCGAGGCTCTCCAGTAGAACACGAAAAACCCCTGCAATCACTACACCACCGCTCTGTTGGTTATCAACCGTGCTGCACACTATTGACCTCACCAAGAAGACTAATTCCTGCAAGTGCAACCGAGAACACAAGCAAGAACAAGGTGGACACGATCTGAAATCGCGAAGTTGGGGTTTCACAAACTGTAGAACAACGATATTATTAATCTAAGCAAAACCCAATTGTTCATGGCAGCTAATATGGAGTATATATAGGTGGGAGGACGTCCAAGGGGGTGTTGGGGTCGTGACCTAACCCTAACACACGAAAATAATGGACTTAGACTTGATACAAGACCCAATGGCCCAATACGGTGGCGCAGCACCCTGACAGATTCTGAACTCGATTTTGTTTCGACGATTACCGTCGACTCCGAAGTAATTTTGACATGGAACCAGTGCCATTGGAACTTTTATCCTCTCCCCTTTCCGTGCATATGTAGAACGTCCAAAATGGAGTTCGTATGCGTCCTGGGCGTCCGTTTTAGTGCGTCCTGCTCTTGGACTCTGAGTTGGACACGATTTTGAGTTTGGCTCAGTTTCCATCTTCTTTGAACGAATTCTCTGGTCCTCCACATCCCTAATACTTCCTCAAAGTACTCCTTGAACCTCTCCATGGATCCTAATCACAATTAAATTATTAGGTAGCAATCTATGCTCAAAACCATATAAGGAAACATATAAGAACGAGCTCACCTCTAAAATTAATTGTTGCGTATGAACTCTATTGATTGCATCTTGTATGTTCAATGGAGTGTTGTTTGTATCCATGGAAGTGATGTCCTCATCATCCTCCCCTTCTTGAATTGGAGTTATCCTCGACTCAAGTTCATCTTCTCTTATGTGTTGGTCCAAATGTGCAACGCCATCAAATCTTTTTGTATGCATGAATGGAGGAGGCCAAGGTGGTGGACGACATAGTGCGCCATCTTGATCTTGTCCATCAAATAAGAGTGCACATTCACTTGAGCCAGGATCCCAAACAAATAAACATTGTGCCATGTTTATTTGTGAAATAATAATGTGCATGATCTCATCATTCTCTCCTTCTTTATAACAAGCCGTCCTCGGCTTGCTCGTATGTCCTGCAAAGAGGCTTGCTTTAGGGGTAGAATGAGTGTTGTCCATATTGCACAACCGCAACAAACAATGCTCCTCTTTTATATATTGTCCTTGCTGCAAGAAAAAAATGTTAGAAAAACTTGACAATACATTATTAGTGTTAGTGCATCCATTCATTTCACCATGTTGTTGCAGCACAAAAGGAGCTTGCACATTTGAACATATGTAAACTTTATGCACCATAAACATGCCACTACGTTCATATTTCCCTATAGCATGAAAACTATTTTTTGCCAACAAAGGTAATTCAGTTTTAGAAAATATTCTTCTCTCTACAATATCTAGATCACAGAGAGTGTCAAATTCAATATAACCCAAAGTATTTAGAGAAGACAACAATTTCAGCTCATCCCTTTCACATGTAATTGGAATCAAATGCTTAATTTCAGCACATGTGGGTGATAAAGTATCAAATTTATTCAGTTGTTCTAATATAGGTACAATATAATTATTAGCACAAAACTCATTTTTAACAGAAGGATCAGCAGGAAAATCAACATGTGGCAATGGTGTATCAATAAAATATTCCACTAGTCGCTCCTCGACAATAGCATGATTGGTAAAAAAATTCAAAACATCCAAAATCTTATCACCTTCAACAAGTGTGTTGTGATATTCGTTACCTTTATTCTCATTTTCAGCAGTAATTGTGGGTGAAATATGAATTGATAGATCTGAGTTTTCACAGGAGTTGTTGAACACCTCATTCGCTTTTTGATTTTCTACAATTATTGGTTCTTGTTTCTGCAAAAGGTTAGGCATAGGAGGAGGTACAATAAGAAAATTCTTCTCAAGCTCGTATATTTCATCTTTGCAATTGGATACACTAGTAAATGTTTCTCGCATAAAAATTTTCATATCTTTCCATGTTCGAGGTTTTTCTAAATCACTTAAGTTGTTCCACCAAGTCAATGCACAACCTACTAATGCACCTGCAACATTTCTAATCTTTCTCCTCTCACACATATGACATTGTCCAAAAAATTTATTCAACTCTATTTCCCAAGCAATATATTCATCATAACCAAGACCATCAAAAGAAGGAAAAGATGGGAGAATGTAGTTACTTGTTATTGAAGGAGTTGTAAAGGTGGTCTGAACATCATGTGCAACCTTGGATGATATTTTATTTTTAGTGAGCAACTCCATCGTCCTCTTCATCATGTTAATCATCTCAGCATATAATGCATGATTCTTGCTTTTACCTGACATTGTTAGTAGCAAACAGAAGACAACAAAAAAATATGTTACCCCTATCAACTACAAAGGATAATGGCAATGTGGAAGTGGAATCACACGCTCTCAATCGTCTTACCATGCTCTTACAAGTGTTCTTACCGACACTGCAGGTGGCAAACGGTGGCCGGTATGAAGAAACCAATGAAGCGTGGGATGATTGCAAAGGTGTATCGATTCTGCTCAAGAGTAAGATGTAGCTTGGATGGCACTTTATATGTAGCAAGGATTAGCAACAATGAAAATCATATAGTAAAGTTGAATAAGTGTCCAAAGTACTTGTCAAAGTTGCTGGCCTAAATGTGTTCCTAGTAGTTCAAGCTAGCAAGACATGAGACAAAACTATATGACACAAAGAATGCAAGCACTTCTGTTTTTTTTTTGTTATTTTTTTCTCCTTTTTTTGTGCGGCTTTTGTATCTTGTTTTGCAATTGCCTTTTTCTTTTTTCTTCCTTTTTTTTGAGAATGTGCTGCAAAAGAAGAATACAATAAAAAGCAATCAAAGATATCTCGTGGGTCTGTCACATATTTTCTGCTCAATCGTCCAAGGACAAATAGGCATACTTAGAGGCTTCAAATCAAAAAACTTTCAACAGCAAGATTATATATTTGTCTCTCCTCTTTAATTTCAGTATATGGAAGACCTATTTGGGATCAGAATAGTAGGAGATATTGTCCCCGAAATACAGACTGTTCAGAAATTCTAAGTCGAGAAATGATTCAGATCTAATTCACTTTTGACCATGATAAATCCATTTTATGGAAAACCTATGAATACTAAAGTTGTGGATAACTTCTTAAGCTTTCCAGAAAGTACAAGAACGTCAAATTCCGAGTTTGTATGAGCGAGATATGATGAAAATACCGGACTGGATAGAGATGAATCTAATCTGGACGTGATGACGTGGTTCAAAAGGATGAATCACACAATGCAAAACTCAAACTAAGACCAAAAACACTTTCTAAACCAGCAATATGACTCAACAACGAACACAAAATCAACAAAACCAAACTGAAAACGAAAGTTGCAAAGGCTCAATGGTGGTTTGGACAAAGTAATGAACAGATCTACTAAACTGCAACTTTTTTGTGGACTCTAGGTATGAAAAACAAAACTAATATAATGGATAGATGAATTACCTAACGGGCAACCTGGAAATATGATACCAATTGATAAGTAGAATTGGTCCCGATCTTCCGAAAGGTAATGGATAAGTCGATTGATGTGGAGATCTCGACGTTGATGATCTGACTCTCGAGTAGAACACGAAAAACCCTTGCAATCACTACACCACCGATCCGTTGGTTATCAACCGTGCTGCACACGATTGACCTCACCAAGAAGGCTAATTCCTGCAAGTGCAACTGAGAACACAAGCAAGAACAAGGTAGACACGATCTGAAATCGCGAAGTTGGGGTTTCACAAACCGTAGAACGGCGATATTATTAATCTAAGCAAAACCCAATTGTTCATGGCAGCTACTATGGAGTATATATAGGTGGAAGGACGTCCAAGAGGGTGTTGGGTTCGTGACCTAACCCTAACACACGAAAATAATGGACTTAGACTTGATACAAGGCCTAATGGCCCAATACGGTGGCGCAGCACCCTAATAGATTCTGAACTCGATTTTGTTTTAACGATTACTGTCGAATCCGAAGGAATTTTGACATGGAACAAGTGCCATTAGAAATTTTATCTTCTCCCCTTTCCGTGCATATGTAGAACGTCCAAAACGGAGTTCGTATGCGTCCTGGGCGTCTGTTTTAGTGCGTACTGCTCCTGGACTCCGAGTTGGACACGATTTTGAGTTTGGCTCGGTTTCCATCTTCTTTTAACAAATTCTATGATCCTCCACGTCCCTAATACTTCCTGCAAGTACTCCTTGAACCTCTCCATGGATCCTAATCACAATTAAATCATTAGGTAGCAATCTATGCTCAAAACCATATAAGGAAACATATAAGAACGAGCTCACCTCTAAAATTAATTGTTGCTTATGAACTCTATTGATTGCATCTTGTATGTTCAATGAAGTGTTGTTTGTATCCATGGAAGTGATGTCCTCATCAAAAACCCTGTGCAACATTCTAGAACTAAGCACATTGATATTAGGTATCACTTTCTCCGTAATAATGTTGAAAAAGGAAACATTGTGCTTCACCATGTAGATACCGGACAACAATTGGCTGACATTTTTACAAACCTTTGCATTTCACTCATTTTTGTTATATTCGTAGTGAAATAGGGGTTATGCATCCTCATGGCTTAAGTTGAGGGGGAGTTTTGAAACTTGGGAAGTCTATGTGTGAATCTGAAAATAAAATAATATGAGCATAATATTTCATACATATATAACTTTGTGATTCCTTTTACATGCTGAAAGTTCTTACTACATTACTCGTGTTATACATGTTGTAGTTCTTGCCATGTCTCGTAATTGGAATAATTACTTACACTAAATCTGGTCATCGTCGAACCTTCTTGCTCTTTTGAACTTGTTGCATGCTCACAAGTGCTTTTAATCATAAAGAATTAATCAAGCAATCAACTCACATGTTGAGTTTTTGTGAACAAATATAAGTTGAGAAAATATCAAGAGAATATGCATGCATCGCACTTCTTCTTTTGAGATGGCTTATCATTGCACTTAGATATGAACTTAGAAGGAGTTGTGTATGACTAAAACCATGTCTTTAAGCTTCTGATTGTCAAATGACATAGGCTTGGCTTGGTTGGTTAGAATAAGGCAGATGCGCATATAATCTCTTGCAAATATCATATGATCTAAATTTATGCTTTGAAAAATAATAAAATGCAGCAAATAGTTTCATGCTTTCAGGTTTTCAAATAGTTAAGTTTGTGAGATCATGACTTGCTTAAATTGAAATTTACATTTGATCTCTAGCATGGCTTACACTACTTTATGTATCTCATTGATGTGATAGTGTAAGTTACTTGATAGTATGACTTGGATGAGCTTTGTTTTATATGTATATATAATAATATGCTCATAACAATTAAAATTTCTCTTTTGAACCTTGCTGAATACATTGTCAAAGGGGCAGAGATAATAGATAATATGTGAATTTTTAAAGATAAGTATACAAGGGGGAGAATTTGATTACACTTTGCACATATTCAAAAATTCTTTTGGCATGATTCTTCTCAGGGGAAGAATTTATTTTTCTTCTCATTTTGTTTCTGTTTTACAAAGGGGGAGAAATTGTTTTCAAAACTTATAATGTGAATAAGCCAATGTTTGGATCTGAAGTGGTATTGCCAATGCATTCATCAAGGGGGAGATTGTGAGACTTATTTGTGTTGAATACATTGGCTATGGCGATAAAAGTTTTGAATACTACCAAAAACACCTTTATCATCAAGGTCTGACTCTAGCTCCGAGCTTCTGTAAGGTCCGACAATAGGTCCGACTTACTTTGTCTAGGTCCGACATGTTTTTGGGTAGCTCCGATGAGCTTTGTCTTTAGCTCCGGCATGTCTTTGATAGCTCCGACATGTCTTTGTTAAGCTCTGATATGTTTTGCTAGGTCCGACTTATGTTGGTTAGCTCCGACATGTTTTTCTAGCTCCGACTTTTGGGATGATTAGTTCCAACTAGTTTTGGTCAGCTCCGGCGCTAGGTCCGACTAGCTTTGGTTAGCTCCGGCGCTAGGTCCGACTAGCCTTGGTAAGCTCCGGCGCTAGGTTGTACTAGCTTTTGTAAGCTCCGGCTCAAGCTCCGGTTAGCTTTGGCAAGGTTCAGAGCTTGATCGTAATGTTCCAAATTTTCATGTGAAATGTTTTGAACTTGCTTTATATTCTTAGAAATATTGCTTAGTATTCATTTGCTAATTTTGGTGCGTTTTGGTTGATATGGCTGATATCATTTTGATATGCTTTGCAACATGCTTATGTGAGATGCTCACGTAAGGTGTTGTGTTCGGAACTGACTTGAGTCAAGTCGTGGACTTGGGCTCGTACGGATTGGTTGTTTGTTCATGTGTAGGTGTTGCTTGACTTCAAGTCATGACTGGTGACAGGATCCTTTGGACTAGTCTCAGGGAGGAGATGAGGTTCCAACAACCAAATTTAGGAGGAATTGTGGTTGAGCGGGTCAAGAGGTCGCGCAGGATGATTGAATCAAGGGCAGTGCATATGAAGGTTACTGGACGTCGAAGGAAGGTGTTTGCACATATGCATGCGGTGCATGACGTGGCAACATGGTTCCGAAGATGGTTTATGGATGGGAAGATCTGGTTGGAAGGATCGGATCATATCGGTTGATGACTTTAGCTGCGGCGGAGTCAGTTATGGCTCGGTATGAAAAGTATCGAGTTGGTTACGATAAGATTTCATGTGGGTCATGAATTTGAGTTGTTTTAGGAATGTGGGATACTTTCCTAAGGTGTTTTGAAGTCTTAAGATTGCTTCTATCTGCGTATAGAAGAGTCCTAAGCAGTTATGGAAAGTTTTGATTCGTGATCGGAGTAGGATTGGAGTCCTAGTTGAGATTGGGTTGGCCTAAGGGCTGGTTATATAAGCAAGTGAGGCCAAAGCTCGTGGTAGAAGACTTTGGGGCTGTTCCTCTTGTGTTCTATTGAATAAAATTCGTAGTTTGAAGGAACTTTTGTGCCTTGTTCATCCGACTTGTTCCAGACAAGTTTTACTCGTCGAGTTTCTGGACAGCACTACCTTTCGTCGGTGGTTTTATCATAACTCAAGTTTTTCAGATCCAATTGACATGATTCTTTTTGGGTTGTCTTCACAATATGATTATATATCATCTCTAAAAATTCCACGGTCATTGGATTTGTGGTTTCTGATCTACACGAGTTTCTTTGCAGCGTTCCAAAACTATTTTTCTCGGGTAGGACAGATTGACCTTTATTCGATCTTTCGATCATAACTTGAGTTTCTCTCGACGGATTTCAGTGATTCTTCTTGTGTTTTCTTCGTGACTTGATTCTCTCTGATATATATCACTTTTGTCACAGTGAAACATGTTTATATTATTTTCACGCACGATTTATATAACAGATCGTTTTTCTACCGAAGGGGTTAGGATTTAATTGTTTCCGTTGCGTAAGATTTTTAGATCTACCATTCACCCCCCCCTCTCTTGTAGATTTTCACGTGCTCTTTGATCCTACATGTGGTATTGGTCAAAACGCATGTAAATGATCAACAGAAAGTGATGGAAGATACTAGGCTGACACTTAAGGGGGAAGGAGTGCACCATAGTAACCAAGGTTTTACATCCACAAGGTATCGTCCCTAGTTTACATAACTAGTATTCGACTGATTGTTTGACCAACTTTTGAGTGTAGTATGACCTTGATATTCTTCAGTAAGGACTTAGGTCATCTAACATGGTTATTGGTCAAGCACAGTCTCTTGTCAACCAGCTGTTGGAACTCGCAGACTTGGACACTTATTCTGAGGGTAAGCCAACTTCAACCACTAAAGAATAGGGATCATTAGTGAGAATACTACAAGATGAGAGACTTTGTAGGATCGAAAAGCACGTTAAAAGCTACCATAGGGGGGTGAATGGTAGATTTAAAAATCTTATGCAGCGGAAACAATTAAACCCCAAACCCTTTCGGCAGAAAAATTATCTGTTAAAGAAATCATGTGTGAGACTAATCTAAACATGTTTCACCGTGCCAAAAGTGATAGATATCAGAGAGAATCAAGTCACGAAGACAACACAAAAAGAATCACCCAAATCCGACGAGAAAAACTCAAGTTATGATCGAAAGATCAAACAATAGTCAATCTGCCCTACCCGAGAAAAAACAGTTCTGGAACGCTGCAAAGAGACTCGTGTAGATCATAGACCACAAATCAAATGACCGTGAAATTTTGACATATGATAGACAATCAAGTTGTGAAGACAACCCAAAAAGAATCACGTCAATTGGATCTGTAAAACTCGAGTTATGATAAAACCACCGACGAAAGGTAGTGCTGTCCAGAAACTCGACGAGTAAAACTTGTCTGGAACAAGTCGGACGAACAAGGCACAAAAGTTCCTTCAAACTACGAATTTTATTCAATAGAACACAATAGGAACAGCCCTAATGTCGTGCACCACGAGCTCTGGGCTCCCTTGCTTATATAACCAGCTCTTAGGCCAACCCAATATCAACTAGGACTCCAATCCTACTCAGATCATGAATCGTAACTTTCCATAACTGCTCAAGATTCTTCTATACGCAGATAGAAGCAATCTTAAGACTTCCAAACACCTTAGGAACGTATCCCACATTCCTAAACAACTCAAATTCGTTACCCACATGAAATCCTATCATAACCAACTCAAATCTTTCCATATTTGAGTCAAACCCGACTCAGCCGCAGCCTGAGTCCATAACCTAGTCGGTTGGACCTTTCCGACAAATTCTTTACGTCCACATCCCTTCATCACATCTCAGAACCATGTAGCCACGTCCATGCACTCCTTGCACACGTGCAAACATCTTCCAATGGCGTCCATGATACCTTCATATGCATTGTTCTTGATTCAATCATGCTGCGCAACCTCCTAATCAGCTCAACCACAATTCCTCCTGAATTTGGTTGTTGGAACCTCATCTCCTACCTGAGACTAGTCCAATGGATCCCGTCACCAGCCATGTCTTGAACTCAAGCAACACCTGCACATGAATAAACAACCAATCCATACGAGCCCAAGTCCTCGACTTGACTCAAGTTAGTTCCGAACACAACATCCTACGTGAGAACCTCACATAAGCATGTTGCAAAACCACAGTAACACGATATCATCCATATCAACCAAAACGCACCAAAAAATTAGCAAATGAATACTAAGCAATCTTTCCAACAATGTAAAGTACGAAACATTGCAAAAGAAAAGCAGAAGCACTACGGTCAAGTTCTGGACCTTGCCAGAGCAACACGAACCTTGAGCCGGAGCTAACAAAAGCTAGTAGAACCTAGCACCGGAGCTTACCAAAACTAGTACAACCAAGCTCCCGCCAGAGCTTACAAAACTAGCAGGACCTAGCGCCGGAGCTAACCAGAACTAGTCGAAACTAGTAAACCCAAAAAACGGAGCTAGAAAAATCAACTCGGAGCTTAGCAAAAACACGTCGGAGCTATCAAAGACATGCCGGAGCTAAAGACAAAACTTCACCGGAGCTGATCAAAGCTAGTCGGACCTAGCATCGAACGTAACCGGAGCTACCCAAACTAAGCCGGACCTACCGTCGGACCTTGCTGTAGCTCAGAGCTAGAGTCGGACCTTGATAAAAAGGTGTTTTGGTGATATTCAAAACTTTTATCATCAAAGCCAAGTGTATTCACTACAAGCCAATGTATTCAGCACACATAGGTCTTACAATCTCCCCCTTGATGAATGCATTGGCAACACCATTCAAAATCCGAACATTGGCTTATTATATTTAAAAGTTTTGAAAACAATTTCTCCCCTTTTGTAAATCAGAAATAAAATGAGAAGAAAAGCAAAAATTCAAAATTCACATATTTCTCCCCCTTTATCATCTCTCCCCATGCACATTATCTTTCTTTTCATGCTTATCTCTCCCCCTTTGACAATGTATTCAGCAAGTCATGAGATATAAACAAATTATCTCTCCCCCTTTAGTTGTTATGAGTATATTATAACATATACATATAAACAAAGATCATCCAAGTCATACTATCAAGTACCTTACATTATCACATCAATGAAATACATAAAGTAGTGTAAGCCATGCTAGAGATCAAATGTAATTTTCAATTTAATCAAGTCATGATCTCACAAACTTAACTATTTCAAAACCTGAAAACATGACAGTAGTTGCTGCATTTTATTATTTTTCAAAGCATAAATTTGGATCATATGATATTTGCAAGAGATTATATGCGCATCTGCCTTATTCTAACCAACCAAGCCAAGCCTATGCCATTTGACAATCAGAAGCTTAAGGACATGGTTTTAGTCATACACAACTTCTTCCAAGTTCATATCTATGTGCAATGATAAGCCATCTCAAAAGAAGAAGTGCGATGCATGCATATTCTCTTGATCTTTTCTCATTTTATATTTGTTCATAAAAACTCAACATGTGAGTTGATTACTTGATTAATTCTTAATGATTAAAAGCACTTGTGAACATGTAACAAGTTCAAAACAGCAAGAAAGTTCGACCATGACCAGTTTTAGTGTAAGTAATTATTCCAATTACTAGACATGGCAAAAACTACAAAATGTATAACACGAGTAATGTAGTAAGAACTTTCAGCATGTAAAAGGAATCACAAAGTCATATATATATGAAATAATATGCTCATATTATTTTAATTTCAGATTCACACATAGACTTCCCAAGTTTCAAAAACTCCCCCTAATTTAAGCCATGAGGATGCATAACCCCTATTTCACTACGAATGTATCAAAAACGAGTGAAATCCAAAGGTTTTGTAAAAATGTCAGCCAATTGTTGTTCGGTATCTACATGGTGAAGCACAATGTTTCATTTTTCAACATTATCTCGGAGAAAGTGATACCTAATGTCAATGTGCTTAGTTCTAGAATGTTGCACGGGGTTTTTAGCAATGCAAATGGCACTAGTGTTATCACAAAACAGTGGAACACTATCTAGATCAACCCCATAGTCCTTAAGTGTTTGAACAATCCAAAGAATTTGTGAGCAAGCACTAGCAGCAGCTACATATTCAGATTCGGCTATGGATTGTGCAACTGAATTTTGTTTTCTAGAGGACCAAGCAACAAGAGAATTACCAAGAAAATGACAAGCACCGGAATTACTTTTCCTATCAATCCTACAACCCCCAAAATCAGCATCCGAAAAAGCTTTCAAAGTAACGGTCGAGGAAGAAGGAAGAACAATGCCAAATTCCACAGTTCCATGTAAGTACCTGAGAATCCTTTTGACGGCTTGACAATGTGAAACACGTGGGGAGGCTTGAAACCATGCACAAAGACATACGCTGAATTGTATGTCCGGTCTTGATGCCGTGAGGTACAAAAGTGATCCAATCATGCTTCTATATTCTTTTTGATCCACGGGTTCACCATCTTCATCAAGTTCAAGTGTTGTTGCTGTTCCCATTGGTGTCCGAAGAGGCTTGCTTTTGTCCATGTTGAAGCGCCTTGGGAGGTCTTTGGTATACTTCGTTTGATGCACAAAGGTACCCTCCTTGGTTTGCTTGATTTGCAGCCCCAAAAAGTAAGTGAGTTCACCCATCATACTCATTTCAAATTCGGAACTCATCATTGCTGAAAACTTGGACACAAGATCATGAGAAGCACAACCAAAGATAATATCATCCACATACACTTGAACGAATAATGAGTCATTGCCATGTTTAAGCACAAAAAGAGTTTTATCAACCTTGCACATGGTAAACCCGTTTTCAAGTAAGAATGTTTTTAGCCTATCATACCATGCTCTAGGGGCTTGTTTGAGACCGTATAAGGCTTTGGACAGTTTGTAAACATGATTAGGAAAATCTGGATTTTCAAAACCCGATGGTTGTTTGACATAAACCTCCTCATCTATGTAGCCATTAAGAAAAGCACTTTTAACATCCATTTGATATAGCTTAAAACCTTTAGATGCTACAAAAGCTAACAAAATTCTTATGGCTTCTAATCTAGCGACAGGAGCAGAAGTTTCATCAAAATCTAGACCTTCAACTTGAGTGAAACCTTGAGCAACCAACCTAGCCTTATTCCTAACCACAACCCCATCCTCACTTTGTTTATTTTTATATACCCATTTAGTTCCAATTAAAGTGTGACCTAGAGGTGGAGGTACAAGTTTCCAAACATTATTTCTTTCAAAATTTTCTAACTCTTCTTGCATGGCAATAATCCAAGATTCATTAGTGAGTGCGTGTGATATATCTTTGGGTTCAAAAGAAGCAACAAAAGCAGAATGAGCATGAGAGTTTGGATCATAAAACCTGGACCGTTTGACTCGTTCGTGCAAGCTTCCAATCATCTGTTGTGGGGGATGATCTTTGTAAAAACGTAGGGGAACAGATGTCTCACAAGCTTCTTCTTCATTAGGTTCATCGTAGATTGATGAGCTTGTGACTTGTGGACAATCAGGACCAGCATAGGTGATAGACGGAGCTTGTTCAATGTCTGGAGTTGGACACATGTCAACTTCGGAACTACCAGGCATTATCACCAACTCTTCTTCATCTTCGAAAATACCCTCCCCCTGAGGATACGGATCTAGTCCTACAACACCGGATCTAGTACCTGGGCTAGCTTCATCAAAAGACACTTCACAAGTCTCTACAATTTTGTTAGTGTCAAGTAAAAGCACACGGTAGCCTCTAGTATGAGATGGATAACCAAGAAACATGCCATCAAAGGATCTAGGTTCAAATTTATCAAGATTACCATGTTTCTTAACAAAGCATTTGCAACCAAAGACCCGAAAGTGTGTAACACTAGGCCTATGTCCAAACCGGAGCTCATATGGTGTTTTACCTAGCTTAGCACGCAAGAAAACACGATTTGAGACATAACAAGCGGTTGCTAACGCATCAGCCCAAAATTTCCTAGGAGTTTGATATTCATCAAGCATAGTCCTAGCCATCTCAACTAAGGTTCTGTTCTTTATTTCTACAACACCGTTTTGTTGAGGTACATATGGTGAAGAAAATTGATGATCTATTCTATTTTCAGCACAAAAGTGATCAAAAGATTGATTTTTAAATTCAGTTCCATTATCACTTCTAATTGCTTTTAATGATCCTGGGTGATCAATTGATAATCTAAGAAATAAGGTTCTAAAGTGACTAAAAACTTCATTCTTAGACGCCATAAAGAAAACCTAAGAGTATCTAGAATAATCATCAACGATAACAAGAACATACCATTTACCTCCAAAGGATTGAACACGTGAAGGTCCTACGGTGTCAAGATGCAAAAGTTGACATGGTTCAGTTGTCATGATCATTGTGAGAGGAGTATGTGAACCTGCAACCATCTTAGCATGTCTACAAGAAGAGCACACAATTTCTTTGTCCCCTTTAAGCTTAGGCAGCCCACGTATGCGATCAAGAGCACTAACACGCGTTAGGTGATCAAAGCCTACGTGACCAAGTCTACGATGCCAAAAATATAAGTCCTTTGAATCATTAGCAACTAGACACCTATGCTTAGAGAAAGACATATCAAAATCAGCTTTAAAAACTCTTCCAAACCGAGACATGTTAAAAATAAGCTCACTATTTGAACTTACAACTTTGCAGCAGCTTTTATTGAAAATAATTTCCAGATTTTCATCTAGCAATTGTGAAACAGAAAGCAAGTTGTATTTCAAATTTTTGACAAGTGCCACATCCTTCAAAATGTAGTGATCATTTACTCTAACCGAACCCTTAGCAATTATAGGAGTTGAAGAATTATCGGCAAAAGTAACATTTTCTACACGTGACACAAAAGAGAGGGAGGAGAACCAATCTTTATTACCGGTCATGTGGCGTGAGCAACCTGAATCCACAATACAAATTTTCTCCTTCCTCAAACGTGTAACCACTTCATTGTCGCTGTTGTGTTCTGCCTCCTCCATACTTGATCTTGACTTGCCCGCCATGAAGCACAAGTTTGCCAAATCATTTTCATCTTCATCACTTCCAATGTCCACGTCGCTTGAACGGAACTCTTGAAGCACGGTGATGAAACTGTTGATCATCTTGCGTCCTATGGTACCTTTCTTCTTCTTGTTGAAATTTCCAGAGGAGGTCCGAACCTTGCTTTGTTTTTCTTCCCGGGTGGTCGGACCTGAAAGGCTAGGGCATTCTGTACGAAAGTGTCCTGTTTTACCACATTCAATACAATGTTTAGGTCCGAAGCTTCCTCTCCTTCTAGTTCTCACATTTTGCAATGCTTTTGAGAATCTAGTAGAGATGAGTGCCAACTCCTCTTTTGGAAATTCTTCGGTTAGTGAGGACAACAAAGCAAGAGTATTGCAAGATGATGATTGGCCGGAGCTAGACATATCACGTTGTGAAACAAATGCAATAGACTTATTGGGGTTCTTACGTGAGATTATGTCAATTTCATGAGTTTTTAACTTGGAATATAGCACATCTAAAGTAAGTGAACTCATGACAGTAGATTCACGAATAGATGTGACTTTCATCTCCCAAATTGACATATCTAATGCACTTAGCAATTGCCTAGCATTTTCAGCATGTGAAAAATTAACATTGACACTATGCAAGTTGCTGAGAATCTTATTAAAGCGAGCAAAAAGGTCATCAATAGACTCACCGGGTTGCATCTCAAAGCGCATGTATTCTTTCTTGAACATGTCTTGCCTTACCTCTTTGATCATGTTAGATCCTTCATGGTAGTCACAAAGTGCTTTCCACACATCGTATGCAGATCGGAGGTGTGCAACTCGGTCAAAGTCGCTTTGTGTTAATCCTTGTATGATCAAGTTCCGAGCCTTGTTGTTGTTGTCGACATCTCTCAGATTTGTAGCTGTAACTTGATCGTTTGATGGAACTTTGTAAGTCTTGTATACCTTCTCCCATATTGCAAAGCCTTGTGCCTGGATGAAAGCCTCCATGCGTGCCTTCCAAACCTGAAAATCAATACCAGCGAACACACAAGGTTTGGCAGAGTACTTCTCCATGATGATTAGTCAAAAAACACGCACAAATCACAAAGATTAGAGCAACCTGGCTCTGATACCAATTGTAGGATCGAAGAGAACGTGAAAATCTACCAGAGGGGGGTGAATGGTAGATTTAAAAATCTTACGCAGCGGAAACAATTAAACCCCAAACCCTTTCGGCAGAAAAACGATCTGTTAAAGAAATCGTGTGTGAGACTAATCTAAACGTGTTTCACCGTGACAAAAGTGATAGATATCAGAGAGAATCAAGTCACGAAGACAACACAAAAAGAATCACTCAAATCCGTCGAGAAAAACTCAAGTTATGATCGAAAGATCAAACAATGGTCAATCTGCCCTACCCGAGAAAAAACAGTTCTGGAATGCTGCAAAGAGACTCGTGTAGATCATAGACCACAAATCCAATGACCGTGAAATTTTGACATATGATAGAAAATCAAGTTGTGAAGACAACCCAAAAAGAATCATGTCAATTTGATCTGTAAAACTCGAGTTATGATAAAACCACCGACGAAAGGTAGTGCTGTCCAGAAACTCGACGAGTAAAACTTGTCTGGAACAAGTCGGACGAACAAGGCACAAAAGTTCCTTCAAAATACTAATTTTATTCAATATAACACAAGAGGAACAGCCCTAAAGTCGTGCACCACGATCTCTGGGCTCCCTTGCTTATATAACCAGCCCTTAGGCCAACCCAATATCAACTAGGACTCCAATCCTACTCAGATCATGAATCGTAACTTTCCATAACTGCTCAAGATTCTTCTATACGCAGATAGAAGCAATCTTAAGACTTACAAACACCTTAGGAACGTATCCCACATTCCTAAACAACTCAAATTCGTTACCCACACGAAATCCTATCATAACCAACTCAAATCTTTCCATATTTGAGTCAAACCCGACTTAGCCGCAGCCTGAGTCCATAACCTAGTCGGTTGGACCTTTCCGACAAATTCTTTACGTCCACATCTCTTCATCACGTCTCAGAACCATGTAGCCACGTCCATGCACTCCTTGCACACGTGCAAACATCTTCCAATGACGTCCATGATACCTTCATATGCATTGTTCTTGATTCAATCACGCTGTGCAACCTCCTCATCAGCTCAACCACAATTCCTCCTGAATTTGGTTGTTGGAACCTCATCTCCTACCTGAGACTAGTCCAATGGTTCCCGTCACTAGCCATATCTTGAACTCAAGCAACACCTGCACATGAATAAACAACCAATCCATACGAGCCCAAGTCCTCGACTTGACTCAAGTTAGTTCCGAACACAACACCCTACGTGAGAACCTCACATAAGCATGTTGCAAAACCACAGTAACACGATATCATCCATATCAACCAAAACGCACCAAAAACTTAGCAAATGAATACTAAGCAATCTTTCCAACAATGTAAAGCAAGTACGAAACATTGCAAAAGAAAAGTAGAAGCACTACGGTCAAGTTTCGGACCTTGCCAGAGCAACACGGACCTTGAGCCAGAGCTAACAAAAGCTAGTAGAACCTAGCACTGGAGCTTACCAAAACTAGTACAACCAAGCTCCCGCCGGATTTTACAAAACTAGCAGGACCTAGCGCCGGAGCTAACTAGGACTAGTCGGAACTTGTAAACCCAAAAACCGAAGCTAGAAAAATCAACTCGGAGCTTAGCAAAAACACGTCGGAGCTATCAAAGACATGCCGGAGCTAAAGACAAAACTTCACCGGAGCTGACCAAAGCTAGTCGGACCTAGCATCGAACGTAACCGGAGCTACCCAAACCAAGCCGGACCTACCGTCGGACCTTGCTGTAGCTCAGAGCTAGAGTCGGACCTTGATAAAAAGGTGTTTTGGTGATATTCGAAACTTTTATCATCGAATCCAAGTGTATTCACTACAAGCCAATGTATTCAGCACACATAGGTCTTACAGACTTGACGCTTTGCTAAGAAATCACAACGTTATATATAAGTTGGAGTTATCAGGCTTCTGGATACTTCTTATTAATAATGGGTTCAATCACTCTGTTCCATCGTGTACACTCTATTACTTTGAGGTGAATCTCACCATTCCTTGCTAATGCTATTTCCTTGCAATCATCGAACTTGGTCAAGACATGAAAGTAGCATCCCTTGATCAGCACCTATCATGACCATATTATTTGAAGCTGTTGAAACTTGAGATATTTCTTATCATGTTTGAATTGATTTATCCGTTCTTGCTCAAACTAAAATATTGCACCATACCTCATGCATCAGTACCTCAAAGGCGCCACTTTGCATATGCATAACATTATCCAACTTGAGATGCATCATGAAGCATGATTCATGCTAAGCTTGAGCATGAATATGTGTCTCCATTCAAATACTCAAGTAGTGTATACTTTCTTGGGCTATGAACAAATTTATCGTTCATAACGCCATTCACTGGACTCGTCGTCCTTGAATGATACAAGGGAAACCTATTACCTATCACCCTAGTAACTAAATCACAATTGAGTCGTTATCTTTGGCTTGTTGAGACACACACCTTGATTGTTGGGAACTGATGTTTCTAGTTTGCGAGGATTTACCTTATAACTTCTCAACCTCGTGAAAACCTTGCATTTTCTCTACTCGCGAGATTTTTGCTTGATTGTCAAGCTGATGGAACTTCTGACCTGTAATGCATGGTGACTTATTAAACAACCTTGTAGTCACTGTCTATTGTGTGTCTTTGTATTCTGATGACATAATAGAAATCTAACCTTGAAATCTATTATCTTAGTACAAAGTGTTTCATCATTTGACTCATTTATTGAGACCGCAATTCCTTGTGAGTTGATCATTCCTTGTTTGGATCTCGATACAGCTTGATTCTTAGTCATCCAAAAAGATACTAAGTTAAGTCCTTAAGGATGCAACAAAAGGAAAGTAAGTCGTAAGAATAGTTATATCTTCTATTTTAAGACATCATTGCGATTAAGGAAATCAGAGAGTAAAGATTGGATATTAGAATCAAGGTTTGTACAATAACGTCTTCACAAGATAACAAAAAATTACTAAAGCTGAAGACTGTAGAATTGATGCGCCAGGTTAAAAAAATGCAATCAGTCAGGGATTTATATGGAAGAGAGATAAGCTCTATAGTTCAATATAGCCTGCATCGGGTATCTGAATACAGATCACTTGGAAGGAGACTCGGATCATTAGGAATCAGATGATGTGGTGCAGTAGACTGTTACGGATTAACCACACATTCAAAGAATTGCATGGAATGGCGAAGAATACTTCCAGCCAGTCACCTAGAAAATTCATATTACTAATAGCTCACCTTAACTTTCTCCTTATATCTAAGAATCTCGTTACGAGATTTCTTTAAGGGGAAGGGTTGTAAAAGCCCAAATTTTGTTAACTCAAATTCAAATTCTAAATGCACTATTGTATTCCTCTTGTCAAAATTTGCCAGCTGAAAAATTTGGTTAAGTTTGCACATTGTTTGCTATTCCTTTTAGAATTTCAATGTGTGTAGGTGAGAGATGTAATTGACTAGTGGGGCCCACCTGCCAGTAGGCCCCACTGGACAGACTTATCGAGGCCGTGCCTTGCCTCTGCTTCCAGCGCACGGGCCGACCGCTTCCCGCCATCCCAATCCCCTTTTCCGTCTGCTCGTAGCTACCTGCTTTTCCGCGAATTTTTTTTATTAATATACCTTTTAAAAAATCATTTATAATAAATAACCCACGGATTCCAAAAATTGCCAAACTGACCCACATTCGTATGTGCCGCATACGAAATGCCACGTGGGCCACGCATTTCGTATGCGGCACATACGAAGCCTACGTGGCCCGCCACTCGTTCCCGAGGTGGCGGTTCCCTTCCCGAGGAGAGGGAATATCGTATGAGCCGCATACAAAATGCGCATTTCATATGCGGCTCATACGAGATTCGCCCGCCTCGTGGGGCCCGCCGAAACGGTCATATGTGGCACGGACGAGTTTCGTCCGGCTATATAAACGCTCGTCGTTCCTTCTCGGCACACCCAGTGACGCCGCCGCCGTTGAACCACGCCGCCGCCGGTGCACCACGCCGTCGCCGCTCCGCTCGGCCTCCTTTCCGCCGCCTTCCTCCCGGCCTTCTCATCCTCGGTACTTTTTCCTTTTACTTTTTTATTATGTTTCTTACTTATTGCAATAGGTATTTCAATTCTTTATACTATTTTATTAGGTGCGTTACTTATTTGAATAGGTTATAGTTATTTCACTCTAGTTAGTCACATTAGTTAGTGAGTTACTAATAGTGGTATGGACTATTTAGTTATATATTTGTTTTGAACTTGTTCATAGTTAGTCACCTGTTAGGTGTTTTATTTGTACTATTTTAAATAGTTAGTTTTTGCAATAGGTATTTCAATTACTTGTATTATTTTATTAGATGTCTTACTTATTTGAATAGGTTATAGTTATTTCACTCTAGTTAGTCACATTAGTTAGTGAGTTACTAATAGTAGTATGGACTATTTAGTTATGTATTTGTTTTGAACTTGTTCATAGTTAGTCACTTGTTAGGTGTTTTATTTGTACTATTTTAAATAGTTAGTTTTTGCAATAGGTATTTCAATTACTTGTATTATTTTATTAGATGTCTTACTTATTTGAATAGGTTATAGTTATTTCGCTCTATTTAGCATGTTAGTTTTAGTAGTAATTATATATGAATAGATTCAAAAATTCGTATATTAGCTTTAGATATTTTTATTTGTGTAAATTATTAACATGCAATGACTTTTATTTTAGAAGTAATTATATATGATTTATTTGTGTGCATAAATTCCAATAGGAATGTCAGAGAAGTTAGTATTTCGGATATTTTATGGAGAAGGCACAATAGTTTATGGCCCTACTGGGATTGATTTGTCTGGTTTCGCGTCGTGTGATGGAGGGATAACAAGAGCAAATGAGAGGACATTTAGTGGTGTTGTAAGCTGGTTGATGAAAAAATTTAACCTTGATCAACAACAACATCAGTTGACATTGAAAGGAATGATTAATCGGGCAAGAAATGAAATTTATTGGGATGTGATTATTATTAAGGGAACACTGAATTGGAGGAAATATGTAGATTTAGTTGTGGAGCGGGGTTGGCCTCTAGTGCTTTATACGACACTAATGGTGCTAGGTATGGCATCATGACAACTAATTTAGCTGAGGTGAGGTTCTTCTGTTACATTTCTTCTATTAATTTTTATTTAGTGTTCTATATTTTTCTTATGTAGTGGTACTGAATACAGATATACAACTGGGTGATACGTGGTTTAAGAGGGTTACCTTTGGTTGCTATTGTCGAGGGTATTTTATATGGGACATGCAAGTACTTTCGTGAGCGCTACGCTACTGCAATTTCAGTAAGGAATGATGTCAATTTGGCTTTTTCACCCTACTTGTGCAAGTTCATGGAGAAGAAGATCCAAAAGGCCGCATTTCATCGTGTGCGACCTATGGGAACTGCGGAGCACAGGTTTGAAATTCTGTGCAGGGATAAGAATCGTCGGTTAGATGCGGATGAGGACGTGCGCTGGACACCTTATGATATGGAGGAGCACGACCGCCGAGCTCCAAGAGGACTAGCATATATGTGCTATAGAGACTCGGATTACTGGCTTACAAGGAAGCCGATGGTATACGATATCTACGTCGAGGAGCGTCAGTTCGGCCTACACCAGGCATTTCCAGTGCTTCCACATTCTATTGTGCCTTCTGCAGTTCATACGTAAGTAATTCGACTGAAAATCTTCAATACATTGTTATTTCTGAAGTATTAATGTACTTATTTGTGCTGCAGGTATTGTCGTAGGGGGAGCTCAGCGTCGGGTCTTTGGTTGCAGCGCATGCATCCATGGCTCCTACAGTGGACGACTGCCTTACAGGAGGTTGTGCAGGAGACACGACCATTCTCACAGGCCGTTTACCAGGAGTACTTGCAGTGGTATCTTCCTCGGGCGCGAGTTGTTCTCGCACACACACCAGTCGAGCGACAGACGCACGTACCCTCGGTGAGAGATACTTATCCGCGCCATAGAGATGAAGCGGCTTCAATGGCGGTATGATCGAATGTGTTGAAGTACATTTGAAATTTTTTACTATGTTATTTTCATGAAACATGACTAATTAATTGTTGTATGACCGATCACTTCGCACTTGTGAAGATGAGTCGGTTCCGACAGGTTCTCGCGGAGTCCTCTGCTGGACTGCAACGACTTAGACAGGGGATATCGATGACTTCTTCAGAGATGGTGCACATGCTCCAAAACATATACAGTCACACCAAAGAGGGGCTGAAGTTGGCTTCTTGTGCACAATCATGTGCACAAGACACTACTGTACCGACCGCACATCACTTTAGGCATCCCAACACAGCAGGTACGTAATTATTAGTTAACTTGACATATTTACATGATACTAATATTTCTACTTGTGGTGCAGGCCCGTCCACGCAAGTACCTGCATGGGTCGCAGGGCCGTCTACACAGGTACCTACTGCTTCGGGTCCAGGCCGTTCCACACAGCCACCTGCTGCTTGGGCTCCAGGCCCATCAACACAGGCACCTGCTCCTTGGCAGGCCCATCCACACAGGCACCTGCTGCTTGGGCTCCTGGGCCGTCCACACAGGTATGTGCTTGGGATTTTGCAGACCCATCGGCACAGATACCTTCTTGGGTTCCTTTTTCGAACCAGGCTGGCTCGTCCACGCATGTGCCACACATGGGTGCAGGTATGACGTGCAACTGTTATGCTACTTAAATACATATTGGACACAATGCTAACTATATGTTATATGCGAATGCAGGAGATGGCACAACAGACTTTGATTCTACGATTTCTGGCTCACTGGCGCACCACGGCAGTCCTCTAGTATCACCTTTCCAGATCGACGACTACCTGGTGGACGTGCTGCAGCAGGACACAGTTCCTGCATCACAATTGGACGGTGCTCCCATTCCGACTCAGCCTACACAGCATTTTGAGACACCGGCGCCTGCGCAGCAGCGACGGAGGAGGGCAGCTCCTACGCGCGTGTCTTACGATCGGGCTCATGTCAATGCAGCGCGTAGGTTCGACAACAAGCGTGGTAGACGTTAGTAATGTGTACCCATGTAATTCTGTGTCATATTATATAAGAACTATGTTATGTTTCTTTATGCACTATATCTTTCATCGTTACAATGCACTTTATGTCAGACGAATTTCGTACTCCATATCAGGCGAATCTCGTACAAGAGAAATACGAAATTGCACTGCTCCATGTCAGACGAATCTCATACTCCATATCAGGCGAATCTCGTACAAGAGACATATGAAATTGCACTGCTCCGTGTCAGACGAATCTCATACTCCATGCCAGGCGAATCTCGTACAAGAGACATACGAAATTGCACTGCTCCGTGTCAGACCCCGTGAAATGTCATTTCACACTTATACATGTCAGGGATGAATTTTCTCATAGACTAGGTCCATACACCATCATCCGCTCATCTATATAACACTCACCCCGGTAACAGCTTCACCACGCACTACCAACAATCATTCTATATACTTCACTACCATGGACGAGAACTCACCACCCACAAATAGAGAAAAAGGTTCCAATCCCCGAGGGATTGCAACCTTCGATGTGTTTCTGTGGCACTGATTGTAGATTTGTAAGAGATCTTTGACCTGGTTACTTGTATGGTTGCCGCCTTTGGATGTGCGACAACTACGAGTACGATCCTCCTCACAGGACGTGCCCATTTCTTCCAGGTGGTAGGAAACAGGTAATAAGCAACATTATTTATGTTTTATGCATGCTATAGAATCTAATATTTTGGACAAACACTTGTGCAGTCGCCGCCACCTCTATGCGACTTCAGGAACTACATCGACCAGGAACAATCGGCCGAAGACGCCGCAGAGGTTGAGAGAATGGCTCGACTTGCATATTGGAAGTTCAAAGAAGAAAGAGAGTGGGATGAAAGAATAGAGCAAGAGAGGAGGAATAGAGCTGCACAGGAGGAGCGCCGTCGCAAGAGGCAAGAAGAAATTCGACAATGGAGAGCAGAGTGTGATCGCAAAGCTGCAGAGGAGGAACGCGTCGCAGCACAAGCACGAGAGGCTGAGCGAGAACGCATGCGCGAGAGAGCTCGTCATGCAAAAGAAGCCGGTCCGGATACTTTGCGTAAGGGAAAATACCCACGTTGCACTCAGTAGCAACTTGGGTAAACTATGCTTGGCGTTTAATTCAACTAAGGCGTGTTAGAATTAGATCGGCGCATCTTTAGTGCGTCGTACACACGCCATTTGTATCACCTATTTTACATTTTCTTCCAGAAATATGTGCACTTATGTTTTGCCTCATGTACCGTAGTAGTAGACTGGCAAACAACATGCACATACTTTCGGAACTACGTAATTTCATTTTATGTAACCGCCGCCGAGCTTACAATTAATTATCTTCAATTATTATGCATTTGTATAAATTTATACATTAATTGTATAATTTTCCAAACTATGCATTTGTTATCGCTATAGGATTTTAAAAAAAAAATTGATACTCCCATTAAACTCTCATAAATTATATTCATAACTTATTTTTTATACTCAACAAAACTTACATTACAATAACCTTTATGAACATTTATGTCGATTCTAACTACAAATATTTGTAAACAAAAAAATAAAACTGAATACATTTTACAAATGTGTAGAAACGTGATCGTATTGCCTAATAACACATACAATTACTCTAGTTTCTACATACTAAACATAGATAAAGTTCATTGATTTCAAAACTTCACAATGTATTCTCTATTTTCTACTTTAGAAGTTTTTAGCAAATCGGTCTACAAATATTTTAAAAACTTTGACTAAAATCCATTACAAGATAGTTCAACACGGGCTAGGGTTAGGGCACGCACGCATTTCGTACGTGCCCCATACGACGTGAAAGTTCACGTCGTATGGGGCACGTACGAAATGCGTGCGTGCCCTTAAACGCCACCGTGGCATGTCTTCTGACGTGGCATCGCGTGGATCCGCATTTCGTATGTGCCTCATACGAAATACGCATTTCGTATGCGGCACATACGAACGTGGGTCAGTTTGACAATTTTTGGAATCCGTAGGTTATTTATTATAAATGATTTTTTAAAAGGTATATTAATAAAAAAAATTCCTTTTCCGCTCCCGTGCGTCATGCATGACAGTTTTGCTTCTTCTTCCTCACTCCCGTGGAACACACCCATCCCTGCTCTTCCTCCCTCTTGCTCCAGAGCTTCGCCCATGGCCGAGTGCCGCGCCATGGCCCTGATCCACGGCGCTCCTGGCCGAGCGCCCGCACACTGCGCGCCTTGGCCGTGTCCTCGCCCGCACCTCTCCCGTACGACATGGTCGGCCTCCGGTTTACTGCACCCCTGCCACTCTTCCCCAGTGCACTACTCGCGCATCGCCCGGTCGAAGCCGCGCTGGTTCAGCGCGCGCCGCTGTCCACGCTTCTTGCGTGCCTCGCCCGCCCCTTGCTCGCGCCGCGCTCTGCTCGCTGCGCCCTCGCAACGCCCTCGCGCCACGGCCGTGTGCTAAGTCGCTACCGCCGGCGCACTGCGGCTGAGCTCGTGCCGCCCACCTCCACCGCGTCCAGGCGTCGCCGTGCCCGCGCCCACCGCCGTGCGTCCTAGCTGCTGCTCGTCCGAGCCATGTCCGCCGCGGTGCTCGTCGCCCGCCCTCGCCGCTGTCCAAGCCCAGCAACCAGGCGCCGATGCCTGTCCACACCGCAGTGCCACTGCAGCGTCTTCGCCTCACGGTGCCACTGCAGCGTCCCCAGACAACCTCCCGTCCTTCGCTGCATCACGGGGAGGTTCGAACATGCGCTGTGACGCTTCACGTTGTGCTGCTTCGACGCTGTCGCCTTCCTCGCGTCATTGCAGCGTTCCGAGCGTTGGCCGCGTTCAACCAGCGCAGAATGTTATGTTTGTGACGCACAAGATGCTGGAACACGTGGGTGACAAAACGGCGGCGTCAATTAGTCCAAGGTTAGCTCTGATTTGTGCAAAATTGATCAGGACAATGCTGCAGCCAAAGTCTTCGATGAAATGGTTGCAAGGAAAGAACCAACTGGGTTGATGTGTAACACTGATCTGTGATGTAGGGACATTGTCACGTCGCAACAGGCATGCAATTTAGACCATGACGATCTATGAATTGTACAAGACTGATCAAGTCGAGAGCGCATCCAAGCTGTTAGATGAAATGCTTACAAGATGATAGTCACTCCAATGATGCTGTTGTGAAACACGTTACTCGTTGATGTGATGGAATGCTAGATGTGGGTGTACTGTGCTGGTATGAATGGTGGGCAAGCACGACACCATGTTAGTTGCATTCTACAATCCTCTTGGGCTCGCGTTCTTATTAACGAGCGGTCAGTTGGAGCTTGAAAAATGGTTGAGGAAGTGGATGGTATCATCATGAGTTGGCAATAAGGTGGTTGGGAAAAGTATCATCTTGATCACATCACACGTATCTTGTTGATTGAAGAACTTAATAGGTGCTGCAGATACAGATGCAGCAACAGCGGGACTTTGCTAGAAAGCAGGTAGGCACACTCTAGATTGCATGAGTTGATTCATGTATTAGCATCTATGAGCACCTATAAACTCTACTATACACATCTCACATTCAATAGATCCTGTATTGCCATAAAGTTAAGTCTGTTATGACCTCTTTTAACTTCCACTTTCGAGACTATCCATTATGTTAGTATATTAGAATCTTAGAGTATGATATATTAAATATATTATTTGTATAAGTGCATAATCATATCGCTAGATGACGTGACGAAGATCGATGAGGAGCACAATTTGGAGGAGGAGAACTAGCATGGATCCCGCAGCAAGACAAGATTTGTTCAAGCAGCATTCAAACACGAGAATCGCCCAAACAACAATAAAGACAAGAAAGGAAGAAGAATGACGAGAAGCTTCATTTAGAAGATCAAACCTGACTTATTGACATTTACACTAGTTGCAATCTAAGGCAAGCCTCGGTTTGCATTTAAGTTGTTAATATGTTTTGCTTTTACCATCTATATGATCGTAATTTGTGCATTAAGTCTAGTGATGTATGATACTCCACATGCATGACCCAAGAATGCTTGGAGTTTGGGTAGTACAGGACTTTACATAATTGTTTATATGATTTTTAATATGGAAAGATGATTAAGTGGTATGGCTCGAGTAGAAGGATTCTACTCGTGAACCGCAATAAGTGGAATCAATTGGGAAGAAATTGGAGACCGAGCAGGAAGAGTAGGACGCTGAAGAACGTGGTTCTGTGGGTATAATTTCTGTTTGTGTCGATTGATGACCATACCATTTGCGGCCCTGTTGGACAAGTTTGAACTTGTACCGGATGCATACTGGATATATGGGACCCAAGAAACTGATATAACTTGTTAACCTGAATGTTGAAATGATCCCCAATTTTCTAGGTCGGTAGCTGACAGCGAATAGTAGTGACCTCTGCGATGATCCCGTATGTGGGGCACGCTTCCGGGATGGTGGGACCACTTCGACATTGGGTCCCTTGTGAAAGGTTTTCACTTATGGCGTCACGCTGGAGGACTGTAAGTCTCTTCTAGATGGGTGTATGTGGCGTGCAAGCCGGGTGTTTCATGATTCGAATCACCGTTGCTCACAGAAGGGAGCATACTTGTTCACTACGTTGTGACGTAGTAACAACTAGAACTAGGTGGAAACTGCTAAATGTTTAAGCAACTTGACTGAGGTAGCTGATAGGAAAACTAAAATTATGATTCTAAGCAATTAACTTGCTAAAGATGGTGTAACCTTGGGCCCTACAAGATCGTCAATGAAGCGTTTGTTGTTTGATTGTGGAGTTCATGATGTTGTTGTGCCCAAGGATTTCACGTGTTATTATATACCTGAAACGAGGATCTACTGACAGTGAACATTACTTACTGCAGTTTAAATTCAAGTCTTAATTCCCAATATGTTGTGTATCATATTCTTAGGTGAGAAGGGTAAATCTTGTTGAGCCTTGTCCTCACGGTTGCATGTATACGAGTTTTGCAGGTATATAGCTATGATGGGTTCCTAGGTTTTGCCTCATCAGGGTATATAACAAATTGAAGCCCTGAACGCCTCTGATTACTTTTGTGATCCTAGAGTGGAGTATCCGTGGGCTGGATATGACCACTACTGTTGTAGTGAAGGTTCGAGAGAGTTGTATGAAGACTTCCACTGATGTAAGCACTTTTGTATAAAAATATGAAAATAATGTAAGTTGCACACTTATGTTATGCATTCTTTATTCTTTTCTATGTGTGCTATTAGGTGTTGCATCGCACAACACCACCCAATGTGACTCTTAATTTGTTGGGACCCTGGTCCTCACACCCATCAATTCGACACAAGCATGCAATTTTCAAAATAAAACATTTAAAACAGGATCAAAATGTTCAAGAACACTTGCCCTGCTCTGGTGGCTGGTTTGGATCGAGAGCTTCAATGTTCTGGTGTTGAAGATTCTCGTAAGCACCTTCTAGAGCATTTCCTTCTATTATGTGCAACAAGCATGCGAAACAAGCATTACAATCAATAAATGCTCATATAGTATTCAATATGCCATGATGTGCATGGATGATGCAATTATGATGTATTACATGTTATTAGGTTACTATTGTTGCTTACTAACTAGTTACATTTGAGTTTTACATGTTTGAGCAAGTTTTGAGTCATTTCAGGAAAAACTGGGAAATTTTCAGGAATTCAGAATTCAGAGGTCGGACTAGTCCGCACTGGGGCCGGACATGTCTGATCTGGACTGGTCAAGTCCGCTCTGGACCAGACAAGTCTGCACTGGTCCAGGGTTTTGCGAACTTCCCAACTAGGGCATGGTTTGAATCAAGAGTGGGATCAAAATTAACGTGGAAAGTTGGATCTAGGCAAATACTGTGATTGCAAAGGTTCAACCGTCGAGGGTTAGGTGCAACATGTGAAACTTGACGTCTAGATCTGTTGATGACAGATCAGCGACAAGAAGTTGAAGAAGAACATTGATGTTGAGGAGTCGATGTAGAAGATCGCAGCAGCAAATGATGATCTTGCTTGATCCTCCCTCTTCCTTCTCTCCTCTTTCCTCTTTCTTCCTTGCGATGATGGCTTCTTGCTCCTTAGATGGCGGCTCACGATGAGAAGAGGGTGGTGAGGGTTTTCTTTTACGTGGGCAGGGTGAGGAGATGGTTGTGGGTTGTTTATATAGGAGGAGGAGTGGTGGGGTTAGGGTGGAATCCAAGTAGAAAACAGTGGGGACATTTAGGGCCTTGGTGGGGGTCTCACTTGGGCTCCTCAGGTGTGGGGCATGATGTTCTAGGGCCAAATAAGTCAATTACCTAATAACTCGTCATGGGAAAAAATAAGAATCCAAGTCGAAAGCCTAAAAACAAGAGTAGTCCGTATGAGGCCAGACAAGTCCGTTCGGGTACAAAGAGGAATATCGGACAAGTCCGGTGCTGTGCCAGATAATTATGCTAATTTACGATGAGTTGGTCTGAAGTGTTCCAGTAACAATTATCGGACTAGTCGGGGGCGCCGTCTCACACCCGCACCCATATAAGGGAGTCAGTTGGATTAGTTTGGACTAATCTAACTGACTCTATGACCACCTACGACAATCGATCAGCGCGTGCGGGAAGTGGACAGAAGGTCTCGCCGACCACCACTGCCTCTGCTCGACGACGACCTCACCGGCGCCATCCCTACATCTTCACTGCATCAAGCTCTACCTCATCTGCACCATGGCAGCAAGCACTAGTATTGGCCAAGGTATGTTTATCTACCATTCTTTTTTTGTCTATGTTAATAGCCTATATGATTATTCTCTACCTTGTTTGATCTTGATTAATGCTAAGATAATTAGATTAAGTACCTGTATAGTGTGTGCCTAGAGATTTTAAGGAACCCTAGGTTCTCACAATAATACCTGAGCCAGGCTAGTGCATGGCTAATCGAGTGATTAGGTTATTAAGCCTTAATTCGCAACAATTAGAAGGAGAGGAGTAAACTAAGTTTCGGTCTTGAACATCGATTAAGAAAGAACCCATTAAATCAGAGAATTAAGACCAAAATTGATCAAGAAATAGAAGAGGGATTAAGAAAGCAGCAGATCCATAATTTAGAAGCTCGGCGACCTCTGTCCTCCAGGACCCGCCGTCGTCGCCATTCATGGCACCTCCGTCGAGGTTTCCTTCAAGTGCGAGCCATCAACTCGTTTGATTCGCCGCAGTAAGGGCACAACCTACCACCTATATCGATAGCACGCTCATTGGCGATGAATGTTGTGCACCAGCGATGAAGATGGGGGCGGTGCTGACTCCATAGTCGGATGGGTAGAGTTTGTGATGGAACCTTAACCCTAGCCGCATTTCCCTCGACAGCAAGCCCTTCACCAGGGTGCTCGGCAGTGCCGTGCACGCCCTTGTGGCGAGCTCGTGCGTCGGCAGCCTTTGGCGGCCCCAGATCTGTGAGCATCTCCGATGACCCTCGTGCTCTGCGTCCCCTTTTGTTGGTACATCGTGCTGACATGAGGAAGAGAGAGGGTGGGAGGAGAGAATTATTCTAGGGTTTTAATGGGGAGCGGTGGCCGATGCAGTTTTAAGCTCCCAATTTCGACAACAGCCCTACGATCAGCATCCGACGTTCAGCACGTGTCACCGCGCATAAGCGGACTCATGGCCCGTGCAGGACGCTTCATGGGCTGGCTGGGCCCCGCTCGCGTTTTCCCCTATTTAGCAAGTAAGTTTGTTGGGCTGTTTTCTTCTAGCCAGTGCGGGTTTTGACTTGGGCCGTGTGTCGCCGCCATTCAGAGCCGACCTGCCGGACCGCTTCCTCTGCAGGCTGAGCTCCCTCTTGGGCCAGGTGCGCAACGGGCATCTCGGGCAGCACTAGCAAGCTAGGAAATGTCAAAATGAACCGTGGCGGCCACACGGGGCTGGCCATGGGCCGCGCCCGCAGCACTGCCACCGGCCCAGTATGGTCCGCGTCCTCAAGTTGGCCATGGGCCATTTTTCCTTTGGGCCGCACAAAATTTTTGGGCCGACCTATTTTTTGGGCCGCACAGTTTTATGATTTATGAGGATTTGGTTTTAAGGCTTTGGGCCAAAACTCAGTATTAGTAATTTTCAGAAATTAAGAAATGGGTTTGGGCCAATGTTAGAATGTGGGTTTATTTAGTTTCATTATATTTCTGTTTTTGGGCTGAAAATAATATTGTGGTATTTTAGTATGGCATGAAATGTCATTGAGACCCACAAAATTAATTAAGTGGACAAAAAAATAATTAAGTATTTTAGTAATAATTTAATGATTATTTTATAGTTGTTTTGCTTTCCATTTTCTATAATTTAGTATTAAGCATTTTTCTTGTCCACTTATTTAATTTATTTTTTTGCTGTGGATTTATTAGTAATTAAGTTTGCTCACTAAGTATTAAGTGTTAAGCTTCCGTTGTTAATTATGTAATGGTATATTTATTGAGTAACCAATGCAAAAAATAAATTTACCATATTTTAAGATTATTAGTGATGGTAATTTTATTAAGTAACCAACGCGAAAAATAAAATTGCCAGATGTAAGTCATTTTAAGATGATTTAAGATTATTTAAGTACATGGAAATTTTGTTGCGTAACAAACGCGAAAAATAAATTTTTCATGCTTTAAGTTATTTAAGCGTTATATTTTGTTGAGTAAACAACGCAAAAGGAAAAATATGTCATCTTCGCTCTTTTAAGTTCATAAAGAATTTCGTTGAGTAACCAATGCGAAAGAAAAAAATGCTATGTTTTAGTTTTGTATTTTATCGAGTAACCAACGTGAAAGACAAAATACACCTTTTATGTTTATTTATGTTCATGCATTTAATTATGTCTTATTATGTTTTATTATGAAGGTTCCTCCAATTTGACTTCAGTATTGAAATTATTTTCGCCAGATGATCACCTCAGTAAGAACAACTACAAATCTTGGTGAAATAAGTTGGAAATTGCTTTGGCGATCTCTGAAATAGCTTTGGCACTGAAGAGCTCACATCCTACCGAGCCTATTTTTCCCGTTATTTGTGATGGGGAAACTGAGGAAGCTTTCACCATCATGATAAAAGCCTACGATAAGGGCTATTTACAGTACGACGTCGCTCTTGCCAAGTGGGCCTTTTCAACTAAGTGCTTATACATGATTAAAGGCTCGATGAACGAGGGCATTCAGGGAGAAATTCTCGAATGCAACACCGCTTTTGATTGCCTCCTTAAGATAGAGAAACAATTTGTTGGCTCATTTAAAGCTACAGCAAGCTCTCTTGTGAAGAAGCTTGTCACTGAGAAATATAATGGAGGTGATGTGCGTATGCACATTCTTCGTATGACGAACATTGTTGCTAAGATTAATCTGATGGACCTGGGGTTAAAAGATGAGTTCCCCGTGAATCTTATCTTCGCCTCACTCCAGAAGAATATGAGTCGTTCATCATTGATTATAATTCTCAGCTAGAGCAGTGGGATCTTGAGAAATTGACCAATATGTGCATTCAAGAAGAGGAGCGCCTTAAGAACCATTGTGTTAGCGATTCCGTCAACTACGCGAAGGGAAAAAGTAAGGGCCAGAATGACTTATTTAGTTCTTCTATGTTATCTTTTAAGATTCACAGCACTCCTCATAATGATAGAGTAAGAGTAAGTGCTCACAACAGCATCCTCCCTAAAAGGATGTGAAAGTGGGTAAAAATCAGCCTTGTTTCTGTTTAGGTATAGGACACCATCAGAAGGACTGCTGGGCTTCCTCAAATGGTGTTGTAAGAAAGGGATTAAGTTCGAGGAGGATCCTAAGAAGAAGGTAAAAGACCATTGAAGTCGCTGATGGTCATGAGACCGAGTTGAAATCATTTATGACTTCTCATTATTATTTAGATATAGTTTTGATCTTAGGCTTCATTATGTATCCCTCAATGAAGGAAATTTGATTTATGTACTCATATTTGGATAATAAATGATCTATTAAGTATTATCTTCAGATGTTACATTTGTTATCCATACGTGATTATTTTGTAAGTGATATTCGAATTTCCATCACAACGAGCGCATAAGAATCAATATGGAAACATACGAAATTATGTTATTGTTTTTAGGCTATATTTCGAGGGGGAGAATTGAACATTAGTTTCTCCATCGATTCTCTTCTTCTTATTAGATCCTTCGGATTCATATGAATGCATGAAACATTTATGAAAGACGTTGATATTGGTCTCCATATCTGTTGTGATTCGTTCATAACATGGATAACTAAATACTTCTATTTTATCCTATCATTCTTCCTTTCGAAGATTTGGATGATTTTTATGTGGAAGTGGTAAGATCTGATCGTATACGATAGTACTATGATCGGAATACCCGCGGCCATATTCCTCAACCTTTTATCAAGGTTTCTACGAGAAAATGGCATAATGATGTAGCAAGTCTTAGCAAGATGGTGTACGCAAATTAAGTATATTAAGTTATAAGACCTTGTCGATTTACGTGCTAAATCAAGATTTATGGTAAGTCATTATCTAAGACAACATTGTGAAATGTGGACAGGACGTAAGCCCTACTTGAGCTATTCGTATGCATGACGATGTCCCGCTGAGACAATAAAATCCAAACGTTGATAAGCTGGACTGCGAAACGATAAAAATTCATTTTACTGACTATTAAGATAAGAGTGATAAGTATCATTTATACTGTCCAGATCGTTATACTGAGTGTAGTAAGACATGTCATATTCAAGGGATGTCATGTTCAGGGGGAGCACGGTAGGACAAGAGATTATACAATCTCTCGCTACCTGTGTTGTTGAACCATCAGTGTTTATGCCTAACGGTTCAACACATGTTGTTAGTCCTTCATTGGTGATAAAAAGTAAGACAGACTCAAACTTTTCGAGTCTGCTAAGTCTGTTGTTTATGATGAAGAGCGACAGTAGCCTCAAGCTAAAGATAATGCGCAAGTCATGATATCTATATGAGTGATTAAGTTCAAGTGACGGGTGATCCCACCTCATTTAAAAATAATATAAGAAGATCTTAATCACCTGAAAGGAGTAAATCCATATAGGATGAGATGAGATCCATAAACACCAACAAGATCTGAGTTCGGGTGAGAATTCCTAAAGGAGCCAATACAATAGGATGTAATGGGTCTACAAGATTGAGCGTGTCTCCCAAAGGAAAATTAAGTTTAAGACCGGACTTATGGTGAGAAGCTTCAGTTAACTAAGGATTCTTATAGAATCATTAAGTCATTAGTAGTGTATTATGACTTGGTTTTGCATTGGGTGGATGTAAAACGACGTTCCTCAATTGGGATCCATACGAGGACATCTGTGTAACATAACCATAGAGTTTTGTCGTTATGATTAGGCAGCCCTTGAGATGCCGCTTAGTGAAATCCATTTTGGATTCAAGTAAGGATCAAGAAATGTATCTCAAGAGCGATGAGATTATCGGAAATTTTGGATTTTCATAAAGGATGAGAAGGACATTCGCATGTATGTTAAGTTGTAGATGGTGTGTTACTTGCGAGTAATAATTTCAATCTTCTATAAGAAATTAAGGATTTGTCCTTCAACTTCATACCAAGGATCTAGGTGAAGAATCATACGTGTTAGGAGTCAGAATTTCACCAGGATCTTAGTAAGGGGGTACTAGTTTTATCTCAGAAGGCGTACATAGCGTACTCGAGCAGTACAACATGTATGTGTATAAAATTTTGCCTGCTTATACAGTTAAGGATGGTAAGTTTTGAGAATTTTAAGAATTTTGTGTTTTGGGAACCAATCAAAGGTCGACCTTATGAGTTCGGTTCCATCCACTTCTGCTGTCGAAAGCTTTATGTATGCTCAATTAAGTATCTACCTTGACTTAAGATTTGTTACCAGGACACTTGGCAGATGTTAGGCCTAACCAGCGGTTGACAACTGGTGGGTATTTTAAGAAATCATCTAAGAAAGTGCAATGCACATAAGGCCTCATATTTATATGTTTTAAGTATAACTCACTCGACGTAGTGAGCTGCTCAGTTTGTGTTTTCGCGGGTCGTGTGGATTCTAAGAATTTCATGTCAGTTTATAAATCCACCATCGCGAGCAGAGATATCTCGTGGAACAACTCCAAACGAATCGTCACAGCATCGTCCACAATTCGTGTCAAATATTGTTACATATTGCAAGGCCACCGAGCAGGCGTTGTATTCTTACCCGATTTCAGGAGTGATTGGCAGCACGAACCACTTAAGTTATGCTTCGACAACAAGGTCATAGCATAGTACTCTCACAACAACAAGTTGAGTGGAACTGGCAAATACATCGACATTAAGTTCAGGATCACACCATTAGTATTGAGCATATGTGAATCAAGCAAGTGCTTGCGGTACCGTCAACGAAAGGCTTTACCCGCAACATGTTCAATGAACATGTAGCATGCATGGGTTTAAGGCAAAGCCTGTGAACTATCCTGTATACTAAGGGGCCAACTAAGTGTAAGGTTATTTCTAAATATGAGACGTACAGTGGTCGTAGAGTCAAGCAGTGCATAAACGGCCATTTTGATGCGTCATGCCCTTTATGTAAAAACATGAGAAAATAGACACTAAGTTCGGTAATTAAGTAGCTAAGCCGGTAAGCTTTTAGCTCCGTGATCAAGGGGGAGAATATTAGAGCTGTTTGGGGGGGGGGGGGGGGGGGGGCAACCGACTAGGAGTCGGGGTCCCCATCTCACACCCGCACCCCATATAAGGGAGTTGGTTAGATTAGTTTGGACTAACCTAACTGACTCCACCACCACCTACGGCAACCGATCTGCATGTGTAGGAAGCGGGGGAAAGGTCCCGCCACTACAGGAATTCATCGATAGGGCGTCGGCCATATGAGCGTCGGTTGTCTACAAAAACTGACACTCATAAGCTAAAGACATCGGTCAACCAACACACATAGCTGATGAAGTAGATTGGACGCCTTTAACGTCTAAGTGCATTGGGGACAACATATTTTTGGTCTATGTGTGTCGGTTTCAAGCAGCTGACGCACTTAAAAGTAAATGCGTCAGCCACCGTGACCGACACACTTAAGTCACTTATATGCGTCGGTTTTGATAGGACCGACACACATAAAGCGACACATGGCGAGCTCACCGAGCGCATGTTTGTGCGTCGGTCCGGTAGAAACTGACGCATATACTCCACTTAAGTGCATCGGTTAGGTGGAACCGACGTATATAATGTGCCGCGTGGGCATCCTATAGTAGCCGGCTATGGACGTCGGTATAGACAAAACCAACATACATAACTTGTTTTTTTTTTAAAAAAATGCTTAATTTCTCTCCCTCCCCGGATGGGGAGCCTCCATTTTACACACAAAATAGCAATATTTATACAGCACAACAGATATAATTCAACAACATTTCAAACATAGCACCGTACATAAGTTTTCAAACGTTACGAACACAAGCACAACGAAAAACAAGCACAACAGTTCAAAAATGAGGAAACAAAATTCAAATGTCGTCGTGGGAGCCTCCACTCGCATGACCTGCGCTCCCATCTCCTCCACTCGCACCTCCGTCGTTGATGTTAAAGAAAGCATCGACACCTTCGGGTGTTCCATGACGAGATTCCTGAGATAGACAAATAAAATAAAAACTTAATAACGTAATATGTTAACTTCTACTAACTTAATTACACAACTTTAAAAAAGAGAAGCATGTTGGTTTGAACTAAAACTTATCAACACTCTCGTATTTCCTCTCAGTCTTCCTAACTCTCTCGCCCTCACTCGCTCTCCCACTCTCTCTATCTCTTCTCCTCTCCCTCTATCTCTTTCTCTCTAGCTCCCTCTCTATATATCTCTTCTTTTCTCTCTATCTCTCCCTCTCTCCCTCTATATATTTCTCTCCCTCTCTATCTAAGTATCTATCACTTCTTTTCTCTCTTTATGTCTTCCTCTCCCTCTCTATCTATCTCTGCCTCTCCCGCTCTCTCACTTGTTCCCTCTTTCACTTGATCTCTCCGCTAGTATTTCCATTTTCTTCTTAATATTGTGCTAATTAATATGTGATGTTATAATGAAAATATTGTAACAAGTATTCAAGTCATACATACCGCTGCGTATCCAACTTGTGAAGGGTGAGTCTGCACCGGAGGGAAAGGCAACAGTGGGAAAACTGCTTCAAGTTGTGAGATTATAATTAGAATCATTTTGGAATTGAATAAAGTGGTCAAATGCGAAAATTACAGTTTACCTCGATTATTTTGCTGCAATCCAGAAGTCAACAGTGACATGAATCCGTAAGGTTGTAGGACACACTGTTGACCACTCTCGAAGCACTGCAACACAAATGGTTACAATATTGCATTATATAACTCAAGTCAATAAGATAATCAATTTTACCTATGAGGAGGAGCCAATCTGTAGTGCTGGCTGCATTGGTCGAGGACCAAACTGAGAACTGGAGCTACCTTGACCCATGAACTGCATCAAGTAAATTAGTTGTGATATCTTGAGTAGATACATTTGTAAATCAAATAATATTTTCAAATAATAAAATTACATATTACCTGAGACATACAAATAATGCATCTGTTGCTGCAGCATCTGTGTCTGTTGCTATTGTTGTTGCAGCAACATCTATGTCTCTTGCTGTTGTTGTTGCAGCAGCATCTGAGTCTGTTGCTGTTGTTGTTGTATCTCCTCATTTGTGTGTCTCAATTCTTCTATAGAAGATTGAAATCGACTACCACTAACATTGGACGACCGTCGTCTAGCATAAGCCTCACGCTCGACATACCAGTTGCCCAACCCAAGTCTACAAAAAATACAATTGTGAAGAATCGACATTCATTAACATACAAATAATCATTATATTTACACATACCTCCCGTGCGGTAGACCTCCGCCGATCGTATGTCGCTGCGACATCCAACGGCTCTCTCAAATAGTCTGAATCAGGTTCATGATTCTTCTTAAAACACTCAAGATACTTTTGTTGTGATACATTTAGTTAACAGATTAATGTAATACAAGACAAATTGAGTTGATGGATAAAAGCAACAAAGAATCAACATACTTACCAATTTCTACGTTGATGCCTCGTCACACAACACCTCTGGGCAATTCGGGTCTGGACCATTGTGCCCCTTATGATAAACCTCGAAAAACATAGGAGGCGTAATAGTTTTAGCTGTCTGCAATATCAAAATTCAACAATTTAATCAATACAATTAATTGAAGCAATCTAAGTATGAATGTAAGAATTCATACCATCCTTTGTTCCATCCGAACATAACTATCCGGCTCGAAGAAGTGCTTTCCTGGCTTACTCTTCCTGTTTTTTTGGTGCCCATCAGAAATATTTTTGAACTCAGCTGAACCCCAATACCCGCATAACCACTCCTAAGCCTCCATATTCGCACAAATCCGGTCCACATGACTCTACAAGTACTCCTCTCTAGTGAGGTGAATTTTGGCTGCTTCTTTGTTTGTCATGGGTTGGAACATCACCGTCTTATAGTAGACTGTCACAACTTTTATCCGTGCCTTAGAGGAGTCTTTGACACGTCTTTTTGCTGAATTATGAAAAATCGAACAAGCATATGCTTGACTCACACCCTTCTCCAAATGAAACCTACCCTGCATACAAGTAACAATTAATGTCAATCAAAATAAGATGCAATCACTACAGGAATACGTCGCAAACAGGCCCACTGACGGGCCCCACAGGGCGATTTGCGATGGCCGGGCCGTCGCAATTAAGACCCTATTTGTGACGGCCAGACCGTCGCAAATAAGGTCAACCGATGGGCCCCACACGATCAGCTGATGGCCAGGCTGTCACAATCCGTGTCTGAAGCACACATCGAACACGTAAAACGACCGTGAGTGCTCCATCTAGAAAACATGCCGTATGCCGGCAAATCATGGACGGACCACAAATAAGCAACTCGAAGGTTGAATTTCTGCTTCTTTTAACTGTCGTACGCTTTGACTCCTGTCCAAAAGACTTTCAATTCTTTGATCAACGGTTTTAACATCACGTTGAGACGTGACCCGGGATGATCAGGTTCAGGTACAATGAAGCTGAGAAACATGAACGTGTTCTTCATACAAAAAGCAAGTGGCAGGTTGTACAGAATGACAAAGACGGGCCAACAGGAGTATGGCGTAGTGTTCGTACTAAATGGTGAGAATCCGTCTATCGCTAATTCGATGCGAACATTCCTCGCATCACGAGAAAAGTCTGGATCGAAACGGTCCAGCTCCTTCCATGCATCACCGTCGGACGGATGCATTAAGAATTCTTTGTTATCACATTTACCTTCTTTGTGCCATCTCATGTGTCTTGCGGTTCTTTTTGAAAGAAACAACCGCTTCAACCGAGGTGTCACAGGCAAGTAACGAAGATGGTTATGTGCGAGATCAGTCATCACATTATCGCCATTGTCATTAACAACTTCACAAATCTCAGTTTACCACATTTCAAGCACATCTTCTCATTGGCGTGCTCTTTTCAGAATAACATGCAGTTGTCTGGGCACATATCGATTTTCTCATACTTCATACCGAGACCAGATATCTTGATCTTTGACTGATACATATATGGTGGCGCTTGGTGAGGTTGTGAAAGGATATCGCAGATCAATTTCATGAGATCATTGTAGCAGTCGATGGAAAAAAAGTACTTGGACTTAATTGCCATAAATCTGGTCAAGAAAGCAAGTACTGTCACAACCGTATGTTCATGCAACAGCTCTTGTGATTTCTTCAACTCCTAGAAGAACTTCTCTGCCTCATTTGTAAGAGGATCCTCCGCTTCCAGAGCTTCTAGCATCTCATCCATCCTATCAACCTCTGTTATATCATCATCCTCATCCACTTCTGCTATGACTCGAGAATTAGTCTCGCCTTTAAAGGTCCACACTTCATAATGTGGAGTGAAACCATTTCGACATAAGCAAAACGAAAGCTCCCATCTTCTCAAAAACTTGGTGTTCCGACATTTGTACATGGGCACCGCACCATATCTTCCGTTGACAACGAAAATGCCCGATCCAAAAATTTATCTAACTTGATGTACCACTCATCCGAGTGACCACCAGTTCTGCTCTTCTAGCCAGTATACATCCAACTGTAGTCTTCACCCATGTTTGGCTCTGCAGTTTAACGCGAAACAAATTGTCGTTAATGTATACAGTACCACCTTGACGCATACGGTACCACTACAATGGTCTACATGGCACGATCACACTTATTGCATGGTGTGCCCTTCAGGGTTGGTCACTTAACCCTGACGATTCATCAATGTTTGATTATCATCCGTCTCACAAATCACGAAATTTCGGCAGCATAACACCGCCTATTTAACACTACACCCCCCTATCCGGTGCAGTTCTTAAAGTACAAAGGGGGGCAACTGGTTAGCTGGGAAACCTGTTGCCTTACGGACGTTGCGAGTCAAGGACACATACTCGCTACATACATTTTTGGAGTTTTCATCGTCTTATACATACTCACAAACACGCGCGATGTGAACGGGGGGTCTTGCGGCGGAGAGATACCTAGTTACAGACTTTTAGGGTTAGTAATGGGCCGCCCGACCCATATACACATAACCCTAAGGATTCACCTCATGTCACCAGTCACGGGTCACGATCGTGACCCACACTGCAGCGGCATCGTTCTCTCTTTGCCCGACCTCGAATGAAGGTTAGAGTTGGGCCCGATGGGCCGTATATACGCTACATATACGATGCCTACTTTACGTACGACGACCCTTTTGTTTAGCCGTTTCTATATATAATACATAATCTTAAAAAATATTAACGAAAATATAAGAAATTGTATTTTAATCACAAAACAATAAATGAGAGCAATAAAACAAATCTTAAACATTATTAAATAAAACCTAAGCATATATAGTAACATTAAGATCTAATTAACAACTAACTAATAATTATTTAGAATGATCAACTATTAAAAAATAACTAACAATTAATTGCAATTCAAACCTAATTAGCAACTACTAACAATTAATGAGAATTAACAACTAATTAACAACAACCTAACAATTAATTTGTATAACAATTAATCATCAATAGCAATTAACAACTAAATAGCATAACAACTAATCATCAATTAACAACTAATTATCTAGAAATTAACTACTAAATGCCTACTTTACTTGTGCAGCGTGGAACAGCGGGCCAGCGGCGTCGGACGGACAGTGGAGGTGTTGGAGGAGGTCGGTGGCACTGCTGTCCAGAGCCGGGGGTGCGGCGAGGCCAAGGGCACAGGGGCTGGGGGCGGCAGGGGGCCGGGGGCGACGGGGCCGGGGGCGTCGGGGCCGGGAGCGGCGGGGCGCCGGGGATGTAGGGGTCGGGGGCGGCGGGGCCAGGGCATCGGGGCAGTGAGGCCGGGGGTGTCAGGGCCGGGGGCATCATGGCCAGGGGTGTCGGGGCCGGGGGCATCGAGGCCGGGGGCGCGGCGGGTTGGCGGCGGGGGCATCGGCGGCGCGTGTAGGGACGAAGCGGTTTGGAAATGAGTTCAGCCCGACGGTATAGGCCTTTAACTTGCGACGGCCACGTTAATTCCAACGGCATTAGGTTTGGCCGTCGCAATTAACACTATTTGCGATGCCTAATGGAAAAGGTCATCGCAAATAAGCTTTATTTGCGACGGCCTTCTTATTCGTGATGGTTCCAGTAGCAGCCGTCGCAAATAAGTGTCTATTTGCGATGGCCATTGGCTGGCCGTATCAAATAGGTTTATTTGCGACGGTCGTCCGTCGCAAATTAGGACGGCCGTTGCAAATGATCGCGTTTCCTGTAGTGAATATAGTGGAAACAGTCAAAACAAACTTACCCAGAAGATCTCCCAAACTCTATCCTGACATGTACCCGAATCGCCATACTCTTGAAGCGCATAGTGATCCCAATGATGCGCCGCAATCCTTTGACCATCCACTAAAACCATCCCGGGATAGCAAAACCGGACGGTGTTTCCCAATCCGGTGTTAACAACTCGTCGATGCCCCTTTCCACTCCAACCAAGCTCGACCCAGTATCTAGTACCCTTTGGCCTTATAATTGTCAGCTCGTCCAGAATTTTACTTACGCCACATAAAAGGTGCCTTCACAGTCTGTACATAAAACGTACATAAAATTAGTTAATTGAAAAGATATAATGAACGTATTAATTAATAAGATGTATTACCTAAAGGGGCATCGATCGGGGTGTCCTAACTCTTCTAGCTCTGCCCTTCTAGCAATCATGGCATCTCGCTCGGGATCCTTAGGCTCTTCACCGTCGTCCTCATCACCCCCTTATTATCACCATCACAAGAGGTCCACCGCCCAACAGTATCTGAGCCTCCACCTGAACCTCCTCCTGAGCCTCGTCTCGAGCCTCCTCCTGAGGCTCATCCTGAGCCTCCTCCTGAGCCAACTTCCTGCTCTGACGTATGCATGACAGTCTCTGGTTCCTCCCCGTACAACTCCTCGTACGTCAGGCAACGATCTGCCACCTGTGTCGGACCTCGTGCAGGCTCACTCGACGTCATCTCTGCCACACAACTCGAAAACTGCCTCTTCCTCTGTCCATAGTAAGTAGTACCCTAAAAATATAAATAAAAAAGTATGTAAAGAAGTAATAAACAATAGACAGTTAATATTAACATTTAAATGTATGTAAAAACAAGTACGTGAAACGGGTCCGGCTGGCTCGAAGGAGAACTGGGAGTGGAGGACGAAGATCCCCTACCCTTCTTGCTCTTGTTCTTCCCCAAACTTGGCAAAAGCTTAAACATCTGCGCACATTTTTATAGAAATGATTTGTATACAACATGAGATAATAAGTAAAGAATGTATACATTAATAATAAAAATATAAAAAATGCATACAATATAAATCAGCATCAGAATCTGCTTCTGTCACGCGTGCATTAAGATATTCACGTATCTCTTCTTCCATCTCTTCCTCTTTACTCTCTTCCATCTCTTCTTCATCATATCTCTCCTCTTCTTCCATAATCATTTTCTTCTTTTCCATAACCCTTTGTGATTGACGAACACGTTTTCTTGAAGGGCCAACTTGTTCTTCATACATCAACTCTAGCGTATCACTAGCTATTTCCGCGAGTCCTATCCCACAAGATATCATAAAGTCTTCTGCTCCCTCAACTTCATCTTGATAGATAATACCATCATCTTCTTGAATCTCTATATACTCATCATAACAATGAGGGTGCACTTCAGGGTTAACTGTATACACGACCCACCAATTTTTCAAACTTGGATGAGGATAACTTAAATAGTACACTTGTACCACTTGATTGGAAAGTACAACATTGTTGTTATGGGCTGTGTATTGTGACTTGTGGTTGACCTCCACTATTCCAAAATCATCAACTCATGTGCCCGATGTTGGATCAAACCATTCATAGTCGAAAATCATAAGTTAAAGTGTTTTTGGACCGCCAAATGTGTACTATATTAGTTTTTAAGAACACCGTAGTATTCTGTCACTTTTCCACTACCCTCTGCGGCAGTTATCATTACTCCACTATTTGTAGTGGCAGCAAATGGATGACTTGCTTCTAAACTTGCCGTTCGAAAACAATATCCGTTGATATTGTACCTGCTAAATTTTGTTGCTCTGAATTGACCATGCGACATCTGTCGCAAGTTATCGGAGATGTTGACATCTTTCATACACTACATAAATAAACAAAGTTAGCATCTTATGATAAACATTGGAATGAATATTGCAAGAAAAAACGATAGGAAATTACATGTTCACGGAACCAGTCCACAAAGCTTTTTCCACCGTTTATGCCATGTTGACGCATCTTATCCAATTGACTTTGTGTAGGTTTTCGTGAAGATTTCCAATACAACTTGTCAAACATTTCAAAATATGGTAACACCTCCTCTATTTTGAAAAATATGTAAAGCATGGTGTAGTTCCTCTCTTATGCCGAAATATAATGAGAATTAGCAGCCCCAACACCTTTACCCTTCCATTGAAAAATCTTAAGATCACTCTTAGATTGCTCTTCTACATTATGATATCGTGTGACAGATGCATTCACGTTGTTGGCACGTGAAAAATATTTGCTAGAGAAGTTAGTAATCTCTTTAGCTGCAAATGCTTCTGCAATACAACCCTCAACTCTTGTCTTGTCGTGCACTGTAGCTCTAAGTTTCTTCAATTCTCTTTCTTGGCTATACATCCACCTGAATTGTATAGGACCTGCTACCAATGCTTTATAAGGTAAATGCACCAGCAAATGTTGCATAACGTTCATAAATCCAGGTGGGAACACTTTTTCCATCTTACATACAAGCACAACAATTTCTTTCTCCCACCGCCGCATCATCTTTTTCGACACTTACTTAGCGCAAATATGTCTATAAAAGTAGTTAAGTTCACCAAACATGTTCCACAAATCAGGTTTGAACTAGCCACGGAATATTACCGGTATAGGTCTCTCCATCATAATGTGGTAATGATGGTTCTTCAATCCATTCAGTTTACCAGTGTTGAGATTAACACATCATTTTATGTTAGCTGCATACCGGTCTGGAAACATCAGTGTTTTCAACCAAGTATTTGCTTTTTTTCTTCTTGTCTAACACAGTATGGAGCTCGTGGCCTACTATCATTTCCGCTTGCGTTTGTTGTAAGCTCAAGTCCAGGACGATCGAAAATATTAGCTAAGTCTTTCCTCGCACTCAAATTATCTTTTGTTTGACCAGTAAAATCAAAACACATGCTTATGATGCTTTCAGCGACATTACGCTCCTGGTGCATCAAATCTATATTGTGCGGTAAAAACAACGCCTTTGCATATGGTAGCTCCCAAAGAAAAGAAATATGAGTCCAGTTGTGTTTTGTACCATACCCTTTGAAACCACCTTCAACTGACTCTTTTAACTTTGCATGCCATGCCATTTTTTATTTGCTTGTCAATCGACGAGGGGGTCCTTCTATAACACTTTTGCCTTTCCGGAATGATCATGTATCACTCCTAAAAGGGTGATTTGAAGGAAGGAATCGTCGATGGCAATAAAAAAGCTGACTTTTCTTCCATACTTTAATCTGAAGGCATCGGTGTCAGCCATACATATGGGGCAACAAAATTTTCCATGGACACACCAACCAGCCCACGCCACACTCCATGATCCATCTCTCCATGCTCACGCCACACTAGATAGTCTGGCATAATTCGTGCTTACAAAGGTGCAGCATTATTTCAGACCTCTCCAAACATCGACGATTCTGGCACCTGCTACACGAACATTTCACAAAACGAGCACCACTAGGAAATGCTTGGTTCACGAACATATTTGCGATTTGTGCCCATTCCAAAGTGTACACACATCTGAACTCCATCCATCATACATCACCTTACGGTCGTCACCCATTGTTCAGCTTATACCTATTCACACTAACAAGTCACACATATTTAGAGACTACTAAAACCTAAACATGCTCACATATACATTCAAGTAAAATTACCTATTCATACAAGTTAAATTTAGAAATTATTAATCACGCTCACATATTTAGAAACTATTAATCATGCTCACATATATAAGTTAAACATGTAAATTTGCATATAATTTGAGAATTAGCTATTAATTAATCTTACATATACACGTTAGCTATGAATTAAGCTCACAAATATCCACATTAGCAATGAATTAAGCTCACTCATAGAACATCACATATACAAACTCATGCACCAAACAAAGATCACACATAAATTCAGAAATTATTAATCATGCTCACATACTTAGAAACTATTAATCATGCTCACATATTTAAGTTAAACATGTAAATTTGCATATAATTTGAGAATTAACTATTAATTAATCTTACATATCTACATTAGCTATGAATTAATCTCACACATAGAACATCACATATACAAACTCATGCACTAAACAAACATACACATAAAGTTCAAATATATGACTTCATTTTACCTTATGTGCTGAGGAGGAGCGAACGGGGCGCCGAGGAGGGCTGGACAGGGGTTGCGTAGGGAAGTCGGGCGGGGGGGGGGGGGGGGGGGGGGGGGCTGGAGGGGGGTCGAACCAGGGGGCTCTGGGGGCCGAACCAGGGGGCTTCGGGGGCCGGATCAGGGCGCGTCGGAGGGGGGCCGGACTAGGGGGCGCTGGGGGCAGGACCAGGGGGCGCCGGAGGGGGGCCAGACCAGGGGGTAGGAGCGCCGGCGAGCGGGGGCGCGGGCGGGGTCAGCGGGCGGGGGCGGGGGCACCCGCGAGGGGCGGGGGGCGCAGGCGCAGGCGAGGGATCCGACGACGGGACAGCGGGCGGGGGCACCAGCGAGGCGGCAGGCTGGCAGCAGCGGCGGGCGGGGTGCAGAAGTGTCAGGACTAAATTGCACGCGCGTGAGAAGAGAAGAGCCGCCAAAGGGTTTAGGCCTCCAGCTGTGCCCTCTTAAGAGCATCGGTTTGGCCCTGGCCGACGCTCTTAGAGCTTGAGCGAGCCGGGCCGACTTAAGGGTGTCGGTTTGGCCCTGGCCGACGCTCTTAGAGGCTGAGCTAGCCGGGCCCGCTTTGAGTCTCGGGTGGGGCCCAATTAAGAGCGTTGGTTAGACCGGCGCATTTAATATATGCGTCGGTTTGGCCGACGCATTTAATATGTGCGTCGGTTTCTTCAAAGAAACCGACGCCTCTAACTTATGGGTGTCGGTTACCTTAAACCGACATCCTTATACGCGTTAAATGCGTCAGGGCCGACGCATCTATTAAAACCGACACCCTGTTCATCGTTTCCTGTAGTGCGCCGACCACCGCTGCCTCTGTTCGACGATGACCTCACCGGCGCCACCCCTGCATCTTCACTGCGTCAAGCTCTACCTCATCTGCACAATGGCAGCGAGCACTAGTATTGGCCAAGGAATGTTTATCTACCATTCTTTCTCTGTCTATGTTAATAGCCTAGATGATTATGCTCTCTACCTTGTTTGATCTTGATTAATGCTAAGACAATTAGATTAAGTACCTGATTAGTGTGTG